>JACEIK010002534.1:157498-186618 GCA_018107945.1 Datura stramonium
ACAATTTACATGAGAATGTACAAACATTGTTGGATAAACAAGGCAAAAATGATGCATTTGAGTATCACTTGGGCATATAAATATGCCCCAGATCAATCACCACACAACTTTGTCGGTATACGAGTGTACTTTAGTTGACCCTTACCCTTAATATCAGATTGGCTATCCCCAGTCAAGTTCAAGCTATTAGATGAGGATTGATAGCCTCAAATATCTGTTGTTAATCCCTTTTCCCATTCTTCACCTCCTTGGTGCGGTAAGTAAGAATAAGGCAAGTCCTAACGTTTGCAACCGTCAAGAATCAATCAATATGAAAGGAAAAATAATACATGCATAAAACCCCGTTCAAGAATCACGAAGTGTTTTTACCTAGGTGTGTTAATTCATCTTGGTTTCCACAAACCTAGTTTATGAGTTTAGGTACTCATGTTTGTATTATTACAATCACAAATTATTGAAGAAATCATAATTGCAACTTTCAAATTATGGTAGAAGAAAAACCACGAAGATTGAATAAAAACTCCACAATAGATGAATAAACTCCAATGTTTCTTTTTTTTATTGAATCACAATTGATCAATACCAAAATTCTAGTTAAAAACTAAATAAATCGGTTCTCTGAATTACTCTATAACTTCTATAAAAATCGTCTCTTAAAAATAAATATAAATTGTGTATGTGTAGTTCCAAGAAATTCTTTTCCTAATTAAAACTAAAAATTAGGTCGGTTGTGTCAACGGGCTTGGTGATTATTCATTTGGCCTTCGGACGAGTCATGCCTTACTTAAAACAGTTATCCTCAACTACGTACCCTATTGTGGCAACGGGTCACCTAACGACTCGTCATGCCTGAGCACGAGTCGTTAGGTCTCTCGTGGTCTAATTCCTCAGAAAGTCAAGTGCACACTACAGTTGGTCCCAGTGATCTTCAAATGAGCCGTTCCTTCATATGACGACTCATGATGTCTGTCATCAACTGCAGTGGCCACTTTGTTAAGATTTCCTTTGTTAGCCTTCACGGTTAACCTCACGACTCGTTACCAGTTGTAACGAGTCGTTTCCTCAAATCGTCCGATACACTGTCTTGCATCTTCAAAAATCCATCTTTTGCCCACGCCTTAAGCAACGAGTCATGCCTCCTACCAATGACTCGTGAAGTGCCTGGCAGTCACCTTTTCAGTTATTTTCAGCATTAATTCGACCAATTCACTCCCGCACCTATTTTCCTGCAATATTAAGCACAAAACACATCATACCCATATAAACATACCCGGAATGTGCATAATTTCTTGGTTTTAAGAATCAAAAGTGTCATAAAATCATGGAACATCACCTTACCAATAGAATCTCTCATCAAGTATGTACCCCATGGCCTAACCTTAAAAGCATTAAATCAAATCAGCAGTTGTCTACACCTCCTATCAAATAAGGGCTTGAATAGAGCCTTCGTTGGAATAGTTGTAAGAAATTTCGTGTCATAAAGAAAAATTATCTCAGGTCAAATAGTCAGTTAAAGGATAAAATGTATGTGAAGTATGCTTTGGAGCAGGTGTATTATCGGATGGACTATATTTCCAAATTATTTCAATAACATAATTACACAATCTAACCAACTCCTATTTCTGATTATTACCACGATCCTTTGTCGAGGATTTGGTCTTGACTTCTTTATTTTAAATAACCCTCTCCAAATTTATTCAGTGTTGTCCTCTCCTATTTGTTATTCTATCAAATCTTTCTCATTTTGGAAATTATTCACATGTTCTTCCTCTCAACTAAATACTGTCCTATTTTTGTTAACGTTCTCCTATTCTCCTCCTTAAGTCTTCAAGCCCCCAACTCCATGTAATTTCTATCTTTAAAGGACTCTCTGTTTTCACTCAATTTAGGAAAAATAGAACTTAGTCTCATAGAATTCCACATCTCCTGAGAAAAAGTATTCCTTATATGATACAACTTCAACCCTAGAGATGTCATACAAATACACATCTACGACTTCAACTTTTAAACTTGTCTCACATTCTTCCTATTGTGTGTGCATAGAACAATGATCCTAGCACTCTTAAGTTCATATAGTGGTTTCTGTGTATAGCTTCGTAGGGGGTTTCATTCAATACAAATGATGATGTCAGATTAATCGGGTACTCTGCGGTTAAAATACATTCTCCCAAAAACTGTATTGGCAAATGAAATTGAAACCTTAATGCCCATGCCATATTTAGAATATGATATGTTTTCTTTCGGTCCTTCCATTCTATTGAGGGTTTCTCGTGCAAAATATCTGAAAAATAATTCCATAAAAGAAATAGTTCTTCATACATGTTAATTCAGTTCATTATGACTTTTGACTATCTGCACCTACTTGGAAGATTGTTGGTTTACCAACACCACACTTCTTTCTTTTCAATCAACAAATAAATTCACACTGCCAAACAACAGTCATTCATAATAGTAAAAAATATGAGGCACCACAAGAATAAGGGGTCCTGCAAGATCCCCATAAATCACAATGAAACAATTTAAAAATCTCAATGGTTATATTATCACTCATAGGAAAAATACTTTTGGTTTGTTTTTCCCTTTGGCATACAAACGTCTATATAATTTTTCACTACTTTTTAGTCCTAAAGTGTAAATAATTTTATCACATGTACTGAAGGATGACTCAATCGCTTATGCTAGCGACTAACCAATTCATAACTGCCGACTTCATAGTCTGAATTTGTGGCACATTATAGAAAAAGTAACTCCATGTTACCCTTTTCAATTAGTTTCCTCGTGGTGGGGTATTGTATAACATACTAACATTTCTTATATGTTATATTTTAATCCAAATGATTAATTAACTATGATATTGAAATTAAATTGCATGTTAAATTCATAACATAAAGGACATCCTTTACCAATATAGAACCATTCAGTATAAGGAAACCTCTTCGGTGGCCGCTGAGTTGATTCCATTTGGAAGTCTAATATGACATTATGAAATGTATCGTTGATCATTCAACCTTCAGGATTACTTATCACCTCATAGGGAGCCCAATGTCAATGATCCATGATTTATTTTAGGATTAACATCCATGTTGTCCTTTGAATTTGATCTTCGAGATTTTAACATCTTGATCAAAGTTTTCTAAGAATTTGATCTTCGAGATTTTAACATCTTGATCAAAGTTTTCTAATCCTCAGGGCTCAATTTTGGGGGTTGTATCCAGCCTATGTTCGTCAGTACTATGTCTGATGCTCTCCCATCTTTAGCTATTATGGTATTATCCTGGTATTGCCCCTTCCTTGGCCAATTGCCAGACCCTCCGCTACTTCTTTGGTTGACCTCTACCTCAGCCTTTTATTTTTCCCTCATACTTTAGATATTTTGTCCATAATTCTAGGTATCCTATGAGTTGGTAGAGCATTTTGGCATCATGTCCTAGTTTCTTGCAATACAAACAAACCACATTATTATTCCTTCTTTCTTTGATCTCGTAAGTGTATCCTCTTTGTACTGCAAACACCAAGTTTTACTCCAGTCATTGTTATCAGGAGCGACTCCTTTCACCCATTCTTCATGTGTCAACTTCGAATAGACTTTATTTGAAGACACAAACCGGTCTTGCACCAGTATATTGGATCTCACCGTTCCTCTTATTTTGCTTCTTCCAATCCCATGAGAAAAAAAATGTACCTTTTCCTCCTCTTTGTTGGTTTCTAGTATTGCTCCTAGATTACAAAGGCACTTTTCACACGTGCATATTCGGATCTACTCATAATTATATAATTCCTCCCATAGCATGGTTAGCTTACGATAATAATCAACTATGTTCATACCCTTATGCTTATATCCAGCTAGATTAGCCTTCAATTATTGCATTCGAGGATCGCTCACAATTGTGAAGCGATCCAGAATACTCGTCTATAATACATGTGCCTCCTCTCTATGTGATATAGTTGAGTGAAGTACAGGTTCAATGGTGTTGTGAATTCAAAACACCAATAACAAGTTTATAGTCTACTAATTTTATAGATACAACGAATCCTTGATTGACTTTTGATTGTTCCATCAACAAAGTCAAACTTCTTTCTTGCTCTTAAGGTCATCCTCATGGATTCAACTAATTCATCGTAGTTTTCTTCCTTTAACAGGATTGTGTTATCATAATTTTTGGATTGTCATGCGTAGTGAAATTGTTTGCTGAAACATTCTTCCTTTTATTGTTGTCTTCATCGGCAACCATCCTCTTTCTATTATCTATGGTTATTTTAGTAGCATCTCCTTTCATTTTTTCTCCGGGATTTTTTGTTTCTTTAGGAGAAATTTCTTCTTTCTTCTGTTATTCAATATTCACAATATCACCCTTTTTTATACATTCCATAGCCGCCTAGGCTCCCTAGTCCGAAAAGGACTATAATAATTTATTTTTCTAATTAGAACACAATTTCTTTATCTAAAGTTATATTCCTATAAATACATAACTATTAATAAAAATAATTTATCATAATATTAATACCATATAATTCTACAATTTTGTTATTACTTGATATTCTATTTTGATTAATAGGTCAAGAAAATGTTTCTTTCACTCCTCTAGAGGACTCAACCAGGGTGATCCCTTATCATATGTTCTATTCATCACAGGAGCTAAAATTTTATCCAAAATGTTGAATCACCTAAACACCAACAACCAATTCAAAGGCTTCTCAATGATAATGCAAGGACCTCAGGTTACTCATTTATCTTATGTCGACAATATTGTTATATTTTATGCAGGTAATAAAAATTATTTGAACCTAATTAAACAATAAGTTCATACATATGAGGCTTAGCCTAGAGAGAAAATCAATGATGGTAAAAGTTATTTTCTAGTTACCCCAAAAACTAGCACAAGTAATTTTACAAGAATAAAGGAGATAATTGTTTATTAACATAAGAATTTTCCTATTACATATTTGACTTGTCCTCTATATGTGGGAAGAAATTTGATTTCTAATTTTAGTAATATGGTGTGTAAATTAATTAAAAGAATTGCAGATTGTCAAGGAAAACTATTATATACCGGAGGAAAAGCTATTTTGATCAAATGCACTACAATTGTAACCTTACATTTGTTAGCTGGTTTGAGAACGCCCAATGATTTTTTCGAACAAACTAAGAAACCGTTGACTAGATTTTATTAGAAAAAAAAACGAGAAATGATACTTCCATTGGAGTTCATGGCCCCGCTTATGCTTTCCCGGGGCAAAAAGGAGTTTGGGCTTTAAGGATATGAGGCTTTAAGGATATGATTGATATTAGTAATGCATCGGCAATGAGGAGTTGGTGGAAATTTAGAACTTGCAAGTCTCTTTGGGATACTTTCCTAAAAGCTAAATATTGAATATATGTTCACCCTATTAATAGAAAATAGATACCAGGAAACTCACACAGTTGGAAGATAATGAACCAAGTGAAAGATAGTACTGAAGATCTCTTGTTATGAAAGATGCATTTTGGAAACTCTAACTTATTATGGGATAACTAGACTGGAAAAGGGGCTATAACCCAAATTATAGTTGTTAATGATAGCCCTGCCTCCCAGCCTATCTAAGATATTATTTAAAATGGACAATGGTACCTAGGTCATATGAATTTCCTTAAATGCCTCACTGCACATATTATTAGTATTCATATTGGAATTTCTGAGTTGATTGATTCACCTACGTGGACTCCTACTTCATATGGTAAGTTTTCTACTTCTTCAACTTGAAATTTATTTTGGTAATTTCAGGTTAATGATCCTTACCTTGAAAGATTATGGAATATAATTCTTCCATTTAAAATGTCTTTCTTAGCATAGAGGCTTTTAAAGAATAAATTCCCTTTTAATGAGGGTATGCTTAGATTGGACAGGAACAATATATTTGCCTATATTTTTGAAACCTCCTGGATTAAACTATCCATCATACATTTTTCTTGGGGGAATTCGCTTCTGCAATTTGGAAATTCTTTGGTGATCCTTTGGGAGTTATGCAGGATCCTACTTCTATTAAAACCATCCTTATCAGGTGTGTGATCTTTGAAACCCCTAAATTATATTTATCAATTTCTTCATAAAATTGTCCTTATTGTTATTTGTTGGGAGATATAGAAGATGATATGTGTCGCGAAATATGGTTCAACTAGAATATATTTATCAAGAAGTAATACCAATTATATATTTTTTGCATTGGGTCCTTAACAACCTACTAGGTAGAAGGGATTGGCCTTGGCAATAGCTTGATATTTGTTCACATGTAGTTCTCATCGGACCTAAAATTGTGAGTATTATAGTCAGATAGAAAAAGCCTCTATTGGGATGGGTCAAAATTAACACAAATAGCAACTGTAATCAGGAAGGATCGAGTGATGCAGGAGGAATAATCAAGGACTCCCGTGGTAACTCTATCACAACCTTTGCTAAGCACTATCCCAAGGGAATAACTTTCTTTTAAGCAACTAAAGTAGCTTTTTTTAAAGTTAGATGCAGCACGAATGGATATTCAAACTTTATATTAGAATGTGATTCTCAGATCATTGTCAACATGATAAATGTCAACTCTAGTTTGATCGAGAATTTGCAAGATTCAATTTTGGACACTAGAAGACTCATCATGCAAGGAAATTCAGTTGTTCAATATTGTTGCAAAGAAGCCGACTATGTGGAAGACGCAATGGCCAAATTCAGTGTTGATAACGCACATATTATTATCCATGGTCCTTGTAACACCCCATACCTTTTAAAACATATATGATTAAGTTAATGCCGATGAAGGTGCTTAAACTTAAGATGATGAGGTGATTTTGGGGCCAAGAGTTGAAATAGACAAATGCATATAAGTGTTATGCTGAAGTATAAGGATGAAGGTTTGGAAAATGGGATAAAACTATTGAGGTACTTTCTTGACTTTTTCATGCTAAAAGGTGACAAGGAGGTGCATCACCTGCTTATATCAAATGAACTAAGTTACGAGGGCTGATTCAGGGAATAAACTACATGGACTATTAGACATAATAATGGCTCAAATTAAGCTTGAAGTTGGCCCAAAATAATGTCACGACCCAAGTGGATGTGATTGGCACCCACACTAATACCCCCGGTGGGCAAACCGTCGTGTCTCAACTAACCCTTCCAAATTGAAACATTAAAGCAAATAAAATAAATTAACATAAATCGCATACGGAATATTTGCATGAACAAAAGGAAATACTCACAAAATATATATTACATCCCTAGAAACTAGAACTAATTGTACAAGAGCCTCTGACTTAAACATTGTCTACGAGTAGTGGAAATAAAATAAAATAATAAGTTAATGTCTCAAATCAAAGACAACTTCTAGGAGGATTTGTAGTAGACTGGGAAGGAAATTAGCTCACCCTCAGATAGCTTGCCACCGCTTCTATAGATGGGGTCGAGAAGAACCTCCTGGGTCGCAGTCTGCACTTAGAAAATACGTGCAGGAGTAGCATTAGTACAACCACAAGATACTGATACGCATCATCGACCGACCTTAAATAATATATTTTATATATGTATGTATATATATATAGAAACTAAAAACATACAACCACTAAAATAGATAATCACCAGGAAAAATGAGTTCTAAACTGATTCAGATCAAGGTTGAAAGCTAGCCTGCTCACTGGATTAGGCCTCACTGCGACAATGACTAGATCGGGGCAACGATCTCGCCACAGCTATAAAGGTACCGCTACAACGTTACTTCATAGACAATAACTTGACCAAATTGACAACCTTAGATCCTCACTTAGAAAATTCTCAACAATCAATTTATCAACACAATACAGGTTTGTACGTAACTGAATCCTCAACAATCAATTGATAAATTCATCACAAGTGGTGTATAACTATACATTTATAAAAATTAAGACACATTATAATTCCCATGTAAACCACACAATAAAGGATTCCTGTCAACAGTTCTCGTATTCATGAATCAATCTTGACCTCTTTCGGCCCTTCTCCAGTATCATACCCTTGGTAATGTGTCAGGTGCATGCCTCTGTCACATTACTATATAGAAAACACCTATGTATATCATTGTACACACATGCTAGAGGGTCTTATTTCTTCTCTTCCAGTTATGACCTGTAGGGAACTCTAGAAATCTATATACTATACCGGCATGGTACTCACTTTCTCTCATCTGCTCATCTAGATTCTTCCCTCGGACACGAGTTGCTCATGTCATAACCACTCATCCAGATGATCACCTTGGGTATGAGTCTCTATCTCAGGATAAACACATGTTATCCACTTTAATTCTCTTATTCCATATGTTATCAATTGGTCAACAAGTATGACCTCTCATAGGGTTTCGATTATTTCATGCCATTGTGAATTGTNATCCACTTTAATTCTCTTATTCCATATGTTATCAATTGGTCAACAAGTATGACCTCTCATAGGTATAAAGTTACCTTCACTTATGACTTGGTAAATTTACCAACTCATTCTTCTTTTAAGAATGAGCTTTTTCTTGGTTTTTCAACTCATTTAGGAAGGTTTTATGCCCTTTTTCTTCTCTATACAGGCATTTGAAGGAACCAAAGGTAATGCAAGATTTGAACTCAAAAGAAACTGCTAAAGACATGCTTTTAACCTGCGAAACGCGGATCCAGACTTGCGAAACACATGTGGAACACAGATTCTACTGCCTTGCACCTACGTTTAGTGTATTGGCACCTACAAAATGTAGGTGAAATGCAGGTGAAACATAGGTGAAATGCAGTTGCACCTGCAAACCAATTGCTAACCACCTATGAACCACAGATTGGCACCAACTAGTCACAGTTGAAGGGCAAGTGACCCATTTCACTTATAGAGGGGCAAAAATGTCTACAAAGGGTCCCAAAGCAACTAGAATCTTTCAAGGGAAATTGTGGAACGTTATACACAATAAAGTAAAGATATTTAAGATCGTCATTATACACCACACATTACACATTCAATTTTAGAGAGAAGTTTTGCACACCATAGAATTGTAGAGATATAAAGTACTTTTCTTCTTCTTTTTCTTTAACCCATTTTGGGGGAATTCCACTATTGTTATAAAAACTTGTGAAGAAAATTTATGAAGCATTATGATGAATGTTGAGAGGAATCCTATTGGTATCTTATCTCTCTCTTTCTCTCTCTCTCTAAATATGTGTAGCTAATTTGCTAGTTAGGGGTGTGTGCATGGTGGGTTTGTAAACTTGAATGGATATTGATTATTTTTTCTTGGAGTCTAATTTCTAGTATAGATCTATTGTTCTCTCCAAGTTTTAATTAAAATATTTATGATTAGAAGCATAAATTGTGATTTATTTTTCTTTCTTTTGCTTGAGAAAGAAGGGTGAGAATTAGGTGCGAGAACAATAGGGAGGATTTGAAGTGTTGATGTGTGGGGTTGAGCTAGAGATAGTCAAAACCCACGTTCTCACTCCATTAAAGGATCAAGGCTAGAGATATCTTGATTCTTCCTCAAGCACTTGTGGTTGATGATTTGAATTTGGCCTTGGGGTTTGAGAAAACTCAAGACATAAACATTATTGCGGTTGAGAAATGAGAGAATGTGATTTATCAACCGCAATCTATGCTAAATTTGAATATAAGGAAATGAAATTATTCTCGTTTTAGTTGTTAGCCCATCTATAGCACACCCCTAGCCATTTCACTTGTGATTGCAACAATAGGAATTCCCCTCACTTAGTTCTTAACTTGAATATGATATTGTTTTCCTTTTTACCCCATTTTTACTTTTCAAATGTGGAACAACAATGCGTTCTAGTTTGAACTAGTTTATAAATTTTGGATTATCGACTCAATTCCTTATGGGATTTGACTCGACACCCATCGGGTATATTTTTTGCAAATGATTGTATACACTCTCTCCTAGCGAGAAGTGGATTTGGACATCATCATTCACCAACTTGTTTATAGTTACCAACATTCAGTCACTCACATGAAAATTAAAAGAACACATCCAGCATCACAATGCACAAAAAATTCACAACAATCTTTAATAACAATCATAATCTCAGAGTTCACTTTACAAGCATATTTAACACATCATAATATTAGCAACAATTAGTGTCCAAAGACCAACTAAGCATGTTTTCAATCCACAATAGATACAAATCATTATATAAAATCTAACACCTCATAAACCATAATCTACCTTGATTGCAGAACTAGAAAATACAACTACCCCATAGGAGCTTTGCCTTTCTTAGCGCCTCCAAACATTCAAAGTCTAAATACAAGCAACTAAACAACATTCAATCATTGAGCACTTCATTTAGGGCCTATAAATTCAATTCTACCCCATTCTACCTGACATCACGCTCAAATTCAATATCTCATAGGTCAATTTATCATGTTTTATCCCCACCATAGGTCATTCAAACCTATTTCATGGAGTTTCTACTACTTAAACCCTTTCTAAGAAGTTAATAATGCTAAAGGTCTCAACTTTACCCACATTGGGGTCTCAAACATCCCCATAATTGAATACATACATCACATTCCCCTAGAGAGTGTCTATTATCAATTTTTAGGCCTAGGAGTCAACACCTAATCATTCCCATTATCCCAGTCTTAGTTGTCACAGACCTAGGGTTCTTAGCTAGGAATTCACCATTATAGACTACCCTTTGATTCTAGGGAATTAGGGAATTGACAAAGGGAAAGAAAGATCTAGAATTTTTACCTTGGGAAGGAGAAACTACTTTAGAATAATGGGGTGACAAATCCTAAAATTGTAACTTACCTCCAATCTTCATGACTGTCTCGCTGCAGTGGAACTCCACTGCTGCCACGGTCTCTGCTAACCAATAGCTCAAAAAATCCTGCACATTTCCTATCCCCCAAAGAACAAGCCTCTTAATCAACTTCCCACCGCGCACTTAGGCGAAAAAAGGGTACTAAGGCCTTAATTACCTTGAACAACGGATGGATCATTAGATCAGATACCAATTAAAATATTGTTCATCCCAAATCATCAAAAAGGGAACAAAAGAAAGGAAAGTACCTTACTCGATAAAAAACTAGGGCTATTTGTCTCGCAAGTCTACTTTGGTCTCCCGAGTGGTCCTCCTCCATAGGACGATTCTTCCGCTGGACCTTTACAATCGCAATTTCCTATGATCTCAACTTGTGGACCTCTCTGTCTAATATAGCCATAGGCTCCTCTTTATAAGACAAATTCTCGTCAAGAAAATCCTATCGGAAAATATATGTACCACCCTCATGATATCTTTTTGGCATGAAAACATGAAATACAGGATGAACTCCAGAGAAACCTAGTGGCAAGGATAATTAGTAGGCTACCTCTGCTATATGTCAAACAACCTCAAATGGCCCAATGAATCTAGGGCTGAGCTTGCCCCATTTTCTAAACTACATCACACCCTTCATGGGAGAAACCTTAAGCAAGACCTGCTCTCCGTACATAAACTCCATATCCTTAACCTTCCGGTCAGGGTACTGTTTTTGTCTACTTTGAGCTGCTAAGAGCTTTTCTTGATTTACCCTGGACTTTTCTAGGAATTCCTTGAGCAAGTCAGTACCCCATGGCCTTACCTCGAACACATCATATCAGCCAATTGGGGATCTACATTTCCTTCCATATAAGGCCACAAATGGCGCCATGATAAGGCTTAAGTGATAGCTATTAATTATGCAAATTTTTCCAAGGGTAAGAACTTGTCCCAATGGCCCCCAAAGTTTATTATACATCCCCATAGCATATACTGCAACACCTAGATCATTCTTTCTAACTGTCTATCTGTTTGTGGGTGAAACATTATGCTCAAGTCCAACCTAGTACCCAATTCAGCCTGCAAAGTTCTCCAAGAGTTAGAAGTAAACTGCATACCTCTTTCGGAGATGATCGACACTAGCACTCCATGCAACCAATCCACTTCCTTGACATATAGTTTGGCCAGCTTTTCTACATTGTAAGTCACCTGAATTAGCAAGAAGTGGTCTCTCTTAGTTAGTCTATTAATGATGACCCAGAATGAGTCAAATCCCCAAGGTCTTTGAAAGACCAACAAACCACAAAGTCTATTGTTAACCTCTCCCACGTCTACTTTGGGATAGGCATACTATGGAGCACTCTCCCAGGTCTCTGATATTCGTACTTCACTTGTTGAAAATTTAGGCATTGGGCAGCGTGCTCCACAATGTCTCTCTTTATCCTGCTCAACCAATAGTGTTGCCCAAGCTCACGATACATCTTGGTGGCTCTGGGATGTATAGAGTACCTCGAACTGTGTGCCTAACATGAGGAACACATCAATCCCCCTTACCCTTAAGACCCCTTCATTATCTATTATCGCCTCTTTGGCTTTCATACGACCTGGTCAAGCATCTTACTCAGCTTTGAATCTTCAAACTGTCTGGACATAACCTCATCTAAAAATGATGACCTAGCCTCCACACTGGATAATACTCCACCCGACTCTGACAACGCAAGCCTCACAAGGCTGTTGGCTAATGTCTGAAGTTCCCTAGCCATTAGACATTGGGTATCCTCTAAATAAGCCAAACTACCCATACTTATAGGCTTTCTGCTTAATGCATCTTCCACCATGTTGGTTTTTCCTAGATGATACAGGATCATAACATCATAGTCCTTGAGCAGTTACATCCACCTTCACTGTCTTAGGTTAAGATCCTTCTATGTGAATACATGCTACAGACTGCGATGGTCAGTGAACACCTCACAAAGGGCCCCATACAAGTAATGCCTCCATATTTTCAAAGAAAATTCCACTGCTGCCAACTCAAAGTTATGCACGGGGTAGTTCTTCTCGTGCACTTTCAGCTACTTGGAAGCTTACGCAATTACATGTCTCTCCTGCATTAACACAACACCCAAACCAACTGTGAGGTATCACAATAAACCACAAAGTCTTTACCTTCCATCAGTAGCACAAGGATAGGAGTTGTGGACAATAAGCTCTTGAGCTTTGGAAGCTCTCTTCATATTCATCTGATCACTGGAAGGGTACATCTTTTTGAGTTAGCCGTGTCAATCGAGATGCAATGGCTGCAAAACCCTTCATAAACCAGCAGTAGTAAATAGCTAACTCCATAAAGTTGTGAATCTTCGTCACCATCATGGGCCTAACCTAATTTTGAATTGCTTCCACCTTCTGTGGATCTACCATGACTCCTACCTTGGAGACCACGTGTCCCAAAAAGTACTTCGATTCTAGATAGAATTCATATTTGGAAAATTTTTCATACATCTGTTTCTCCTTTAGCAGCCCCAAACAATTTTCACGACCCTAACATAGGTCTGGACTGAGATACAGAATATAGAACCACGAATGGCTCTAAGTTGACCCATGACATGAACATAGAAGCTAAAGAGCATACATTAAATGGAAAATGATGAACTAAATAGGAATAAGCGAAAGTGTGAAATCATTTCATCCATACAGAGTTAATATTGACAAGTTGAGATTCTAGATTTTATCTGATAAAGCCTCTAATATAACTGAAGAGTTGATGGGACAACATACCCAACTAGCTCACTAAAACTCTAAAAACTTAAGGTAACACATCCCATCAATCTGAAGGTCCTCAAAAGAAAAGGACTCACCAATAAGAGAACTATACTAAGCTCTGGAGACTGGCTAACAATGGGGCTGAGTCTGAATGTTTGAACCTGTATCAGAAACGATACAACATAGAGTATGCAGTCAGTACATGAAATATACTTAGTATGTAAGTTAAATAAAATAGGTTGCCTAAGTATAACTAAAAGCATGCACATAACATAAATCAAAATATCATGAGAGTAAGGACTACATGCTGATATTTGAAATCATGTATAGTCATAAACTATATTTTATATCTGAATAGAATGACTCAAAGCTAAAAATAGTATCATCTGGCTTGCCAAGTCTGAAATCATAAGTAAAAGCTTATAAACTGATCATTGGATCAAACATTGTGAAAACATAATATCATATGTCATAATCATGCAAAACTGAAAGCATGAGGAACAATGGGAGACTCATCATAACTGACAACCACCATGTATGAGCGAATGATGATCCCACATCTTCCCATATGGTGGAGGGCCATCCTAAGCCTTGCTAGGAAAAATTATAAGTATGGTGTGATATCATGGTGTGCTCTTGGGAATGGGGTAATTCTCTCTTGATAGGCCCCAAAGTATACCTACATTGGCGCGTTGTTTATGAGATCAGAGAACCTTGGAACCCATAGCCTACTCGATGCTAGACACTACTCCTAAAACATGTGTAATGCTTATATAATCATATTCTAAAACATAACTTGAATCTACACACTTGAGGAGTCTTGACTCCAAAACATATATCTATCATTTGATCATGTTAGCCTTGGCTAGATCATAAAACATACT
Source organism: Datura stramonium (assembly GCA_018107945.1). Lineage (NCBI taxonomy): Eukaryota > Viridiplantae > Streptophyta > Magnoliopsida > Solanales > Solanaceae > Datura > Datura stramonium. Next base: position 171,920 of record JACEIK010002534.1, read on the forward strand.
TGTCTTGTGTGGGCTTGCCCAAATCTAAAAATCATGCATACTTGAAATATACTTCATTGATCAAAATCATAGATTAATACATGAAAATTTTGTAAAACTTCATACATACTAGATATCTCATCATACTTGAAATCATAAAACATAAACTTGGCTTTTAATGAACTTCGAAGAACTGAGGGGCATATCTTTTGCCTCTGTTGCCCCTCTCGTGTCAACTAGTATTTACGACGTCATCTCAAGCATCCTCCACATCCTTAACTGAAGCTTATCGAGCTAGCTTGGCTTTCCTAGCTTTTTCAGCTATACGGGCATCTCTTTTCTCCTAGTTTTCCATCCTACGCATTGTTCGTTCAAGTTTGAGATCCAACGGAATCAGGGGGTTTCCACTCCAATGAGTACTTGGCATTCACCAAGCAACAACCTATGGATATCCAAAAACAAAAATAAAATGTAATTCAGGAAATAAAAACCAAAATTCAAATACAAGCAATTAATTTAGTCTTAGCCATATTCCCCGATAACAACGCCACTTTTTGATAGCGCTCAAACTCACACCTCCTGACCAAGTATGAAGCAGTTGTTGTTAATAAAGAACCCAACTAAGAGGTTGGGGTCGAACCCACAGGGAATAGGGTAAGATCTAGACTAATGCCGGTAATTGAACTTATTGGTGAATTATCTCCAAATTGGGGGGTATAAAGAAAATAATATTCAAACATAGATTATAGTTGTGATTTAAATCAGTATTTGCAAACAACTAGGGTAAGTTTTCTCCATGGGTTCATAACTACTTTGGGAATACACACGTGATCAATCCCAATACTTACTTGTAGAACTGATAACTAGGGTTCCTCCAAACGACTGGTTCGTCCCTATTGGATGACTATACTCAATCACTGCGTCAGGTCTTATGAGCAATTTCAAACTAACTGTTATCAATATGTTCTAAATTTAACTATCGTGCGACACAACTCAAGTTAATAGAATGATCATAAAGAACAAGGCTTTGTTGTAATTCTCTTTTCCTAATATCTAGTTCTCTAAATTCAAGAAAGTATAGAATTTGGGAAAGTCCTAACATTGTACACTATTAACAAACATTTAAACATGAAGAGAATACAATACAAGCTTTTTGCATTGGTTTTGAATCACTTTGTGCATCCCTAATTCGTTAATCCATTATGGTTCAAACAACCCCTAGTTGGGAAGGTTTTAGCCTCTTATGGTTTTAAGATTACAATTTGAATTCATAGACAAAAACATAATTAAATACTTATAGAAACAATTGGAAGGAGATCATATTTGATAATCAAAGAACAACCTCAAGTACAATGTAGGAAATCAAGAATTTAATCCCAAGAATTACTCCTCAAAACATGATAAAAATTCACAAAAGAAATTCTTGACACGTCTACTAACTCAATTATGTCTTTGTATAACTAAAATAAAACGTAAAGGCTATTTATATAGACATTAGAAACCTTTTCCTGAGCTATTGGAGAGTTTTCCATATCTTGTGTCGACTGTGTACGACTGGACCTACGACCCATAGCAGGATTGTACCGGTCGTACCTGCTTCATAAGTCCTTGGCTGCTGCAGATTTGGATAAGTGTTGGCCGGATGGTACGACTTGTACCTTCATCCTATGAGTCATACAATGCTTCCGTGATTTGGCCCTGAGAACTCTGACATCTTCTAGAATTCTTCAAGAGTGTTGTGGTACGACTTGTACCTTCTTGCCACAATTTGTACTTTATATAGTGTTTGAAGTTCTGCCAAGTACTGAAAAATCTTTTGAAGTTAACCATGTCTCCTAGTACAGTTCATACATTGATGCCATGGTTCGTGAGTCCAACCATACCAAGAGTCTACCTTTGTGAAATTTCTTCTAAATAATTCCACGACTCTAGTTACGACTCATTCCATCTTGGTACGACTCATACTAAGAGTCGTGTGTTGCCTTCTTCCCACTTCATGCTTCTGAATTTCATCATAATTCTTAGTATGGCTAGTACAATCAAGGTGCGGCTCGTACTAAGACTGGTACTTTGGATGATTTTCTGCATTTTAAGGCTTGTTTTTCACATCTTCGCTCCAACACTTATTTTCCCTGAAATCAAAGTAAAAGTGCCTCATATCCATATAAACATACCTAAGTCCGTGCTATTTTCTCAGTTTTAAGCATCAAAAGTGCTGTAAACTCACAGCACATCACAGTCCCAACAAGGGATTGGACGAGTCTTTACCCTACTGGACAACTCATCATCTCCACTCATTGCCATCACTGAAAATCCCATCCGTCAATCTCATCCATCCTATCAATGACCCACTTGATGAGTCATTAAGTAACACCATAACTCATTTTTTAACTCGTTAAGTCTCCTGGTCAACAAATTCCTCAGCACATAATGGGCATACTAACAACTCGTTGAATCAAATGATGAGTTGTTACACTATTTGTGGTGACCCCTTGATAATGAATCCTTACAAGCCTAGTATCCCTTAATGAGTTAATCAACAATTCATCGGGTGACCGGACGAGTCGTTCAGTGACCTGGCACAGATTTTTCCTATTTTCTCTACTTCAAACCTCGGGTTTGATCTTAGGGACATTCCGGGCATTACACTCCTTTATCACTCAGGCAAGGCCAATGTAGTGGTGGATGCCCTTAGAAGGCTATCCATTAAGAATGTGTCTGATATGGAGGATGGGAGAAAGGAGTTAGCAAAGGATGTCTATGGGCTTTCTCATTTAAAGATTCACCTTGTTGACTCGGCAGATGGTGGTGTCATTATTTAGAATGGTTCAGAATCTTCATTGGTGACCGAGGTCAAGTCTAGGAAAGATGAGGATCCTATCTTGGTAAAGCTAAAGGAAGCTTTCTAAAATCAGAAGGTGGAGGTCTTCTCCCAAGGGGGAGATGGTGTACTTAGTTATCAGGGTTGTCTATGTGTTTAGGGTGTTGATTACTTGAGAAATCTGATGTTGGGAGAGGCTCATGGCTCTCAGTATTCTATCCACCCAGGTGCCACCAAGATGTATCATGACCTATGGGAGGTCTATAGGTGGAAAGGAATGAAGAAGGACAACGGAGTTTGTAGCTAAATGTTCGAATTATAAACAAGTGAAAGTGGAGCATTAGAGACTTGGAGTTATGATACAAGACATTAGTATCCCTACTTAGAAGTGGGAAGAGATTAATATGGGCTTCATCATAGGGTTGCCTCGTACATGCCAAAAGTATGACTCTATTCGGATGTGGACAGTTAACTAAAGCAGCTTATTTTTTATCGGTCAAAACTACCGATTGAACTGAGGATTATGCTAGATTGTACATTTGGGAGTTAGTTCGGTTGTATTGAGTTCTCTTGTCCATCATCTAAGATAGTAGTACTTAGTTTACCTCAAAGTTTTGGAGATCGTTTCAGAAGGGACTTGGTACTCAGGTCAAACTTAACACGACATTTCACCTGCAGACAGACGGTCAGGCCAAGTAGACCATTCAGACTCTTAAGGATATGTTAAGAGCGTGCTTGATTGATTTCAAAGCTAGTTGGGATTATCACTTACCTCTCACTGAGTTTTCTTACAATAACAATTACCACTCTAGCATTCATATGGCTCTTTTTGAGGCTTTCTATGGGCGGATTATAGATCGCCTATTGGTTGGTTTGAAGTAGGATAGGCTACATTGATAGGGCTTGATTCAGTTCATGAGGCCATGGCGAAAGTTCAGCTTATTAGGGAAAGGCTAAAAATAGCTCAGAGTCGTCAGGAATCTTATGTGGATATTAGATGGAGAGAGCTTGAGTTTGAAGTTAATGATTGGGTGTTTATGAAGGAGTCTCCCATGAAGGGAGTGTTGAGGTTTGGAAATAAATGGAAGCTTAGTCCCCAATATGTTGGTCCTTATAGGATTCTAAGGCAAGTTGGCAAAGTGGCATATGAGTTATTGCTATCAACGGAGTTAACCTTGGTACATCCAGTTTTCCATGTATCTCTATTGAAGAAGTGGATTAGTGACCCAACCTTCATTGGTGAAGGATAGCCTTACATGTAAGGAGGTTCCTGTTGAGATCCTTGATTGTCAGGTTCGAAAGTTGTGAAATAAAGAAGTAGCTTCAGTGAAAGTTTTGTGGAGGAATCATCTTATTGAGGGAGCTACATGGGAAGCCAAAGCAAATATGATGGCTAGACACCCGAATCTTTTCCCTTCTGGCTCAGTTCTAGCATGAGGTATCAGTTTACTCCTTAGTACTCTATTCAGTTTCATGTCAAGTTCATGTCTCTCAATTTCTTTCATGTTTTAGCATATATATATATATATGATTCATGAAATAAGTGCAGTCATGTGTATCAATTCGGAGTCAATCACTCCGTTAGTTTTTAGCTTCAGATGTTCAGTATTTGGGATTCTAGTTCCTTCCCTCGCCCTTTAGTATGCTTAATCCACATTTGAGGATGAATGTTCCCAAAGGGGAGATAACGTAATACCCTATAAGTCCCTAATGTGATGTGACGACTCAGTGTGTTACCCAATAAGTAATTAGTAGGCCCATTGTGTGCTGAGTAAGTAGCAGTCCCGGAGACTTAACAGGTGAAGGAACGAGTCGTGGTATCATATAACGACTCAACAAGTGGGTCATTGTTAGGGTGGCTGAGAAAGGAGGATGGAAATTCCAGTGGTGATGACTAGAGGGAAGGATGAGTCGTATAAAAGGCTAACGAGTCATCCTGTCTCTTGTTGGGACTGGCAGGATCATTTTTCCAAGAGAATCACTAAGGGCATTTTCATAATTTCTAAGCTTCTAAGGCCTAAACTACATCATTTTATGCCCTGAAAGGAGTATTTTGAGAGGGTTTAGCTGATATGAAGTCATTAGACTTTCCCATGCATGCAAAGCTTTGAATTCTCTTGAAAGATCAATCTAGAATTCAGTCAATTCTTCACCAATTCTATTGGGTATTCAAAGAAAAGTTGAGAATTGTTTACCTAGGTATGTAGGGATATGAATGAGAGTTTACTTTCACTCTCATACCCAAATTTATCCCAAGTTCATGAATTCAAGTTCTAACTCAAGTATAAGCTCTTATTGGATTTTAACCCAATTATATTAAATTCTCTATGATATGTCTACGGGTCAAATCCCCTCATGTTCTACAACATGTTTAAGATTTATGTGAAGATTTTACACACAAATTCATTATAAATTCATGATTTCAAGTTATTAGAAATTATGCCCTATTATGCAAGTTTTATGAAAAGTCAAGTTTATGATTCATGATTTCAAGTATGATGAGATATCTAGCATGAAGNATGCAAGTTTTATGAAAAGTCAAGTTTATGATTCATGATTTCAAGTATGATGAGATATCTAGCATGAAGGAATATTTATAAATTACCCATGTATGAATCCATTATTTTGACTTATGATGTCTACTTCAAGTATGCATGATATCAAGATTTGGGCAAGCCCATACTAGTTAAGTATGTTTTCATGATTTAGCTTAGTTTTATAAGATCAACTTACCATATTGTTTGTAGTCAATACTCCTAATTCAGGTTATGGTATGTCTGGAGCCAGGACTCCCGATGTTCAGATTTCAGACTATGCATGTAATTATGATTTCAGCTTGGTTGAAAAATAATGGAAGCATTATGCATGTTTTTGGGAGTAGTGTCTAGCACCAAGTAGGCTTGGGGTTCCTAGGTTCCCCAATCTTAGAACTACGTGGAAATGTAGGTTTATATATTTACATTGGGATCTCTCTTGATAGTTTCCACGCCCACAAGAAGCCTCAACTTGATATTCATATCATGGTATCGTCCTTAGACCTGACAAGATTTTGGACGACTCTGCCCATTTGAGTTTCATAGTTGGGGCATCACGTAAGCTCTATCGTGGTGGTGTTAATTATGAAGAGCCTCCCATTAATCCTCATGATTTCAGTTATTCATGATCATTACTTATGATATTATGTTTTACGGCAAGTTTGACCTAATGATCAGTTTATGAGCTTTTACTTATGATTTCAGCTATGAAAAGAAATATGATTTCTATTTTAGATTTGGGTCATTCGATTCAAATATGATATTTAGTTTATGACTATATATGAAACAGATTCAGATTTTAGCATACAATCCTTACTGTCATGATCTACTGATTTAAATTTATATGCATGATTTCAGTTAACAGTTACTCAGCAGTTTTTACTTACCTTGCATACTCAGTACATTCCAATTATTAATGGCATACTTTATGTTGTATCGTTTCATGATACAGGTTCGAGCGATCAGACCCAGTTTCGCTGTTAGTCCAGGTCTCTCTAGTTTAGTTTACTTCCCATCATTGGTGATTCCTCATCTTCTGAGGACATTCAGTTTATCATTTGGTTATGCTATTTTAGCTTCAGACTTTAGAGAGCTAGTTAGTGGTGTTGTCTCATCAGCTCATCAAACAGTTTAGAGGCTTATCAAACATTACATAGATTTCTAGCTTTATCAAATGTTGACTCTTTTTATGATAATTGTTATATGTTATGTTATTTAGACATCCTCTTATTCATGTTTCAATTATGAAATTTTGCTTTAATGTATGCTCTTTAGTTGTTATGTTCATGTCATGGTTCAACTTGGAGCCTTTCGTGGTTCTAGGTCCTGTGTCTCAGTCTGGGGTCCCAGATCGGGTCATGACAAACTTGATATAAGAGCAAAAGTTTAGTGTGTTCTAGGGTGCCTAAAATACACGTTGAGTAGATTCTTTTCCATGGGTTTGAAGCGCGGCACACTTATAGGGTAAAGGCTACAAGGCGTTTTAGGAAATTTCCCTTCTTTTAGGATCTATGTCGTGCGATGAAGTATCTCTGTATTCCTTATAACTCGTTCTATATGCATTTGCAGAAATATGTCTCCACGCAAAGTGAATGGAAGAAGGCATGACAATAGAAATGGCCATGACAATGGAAATAGAGATTTGCATTAGCAAGCCCCACCAACACTAGTAGATCCTTTTCCCGAGCAAGTCACTCATGTCGATTTTAGAGCAGCATTTCAAATGTTGGCACAAGCGACAACCGGCGCAGGTCAATCAACAGGCAGTGGCTCATGTTCCTCAGAATGGGAATGCAACAACAGCTAGAGTTTGAGACTTTCTAAAGATGAATCCACCTGAGTTCTTTGGGTTGAGAGAGGATGAGGACCTGCATGAGTTTATTGAGGAGGTGTAGAAGATCACCCAGATTATGGAGGTGAATGGAGAGGTGAGCGTGGACTTAGCCTCCTATCAGCTGAAGTGGGTTGCTTATATACGGTACAACTAGTGCAAGAATTGTAGAGCTGTGGGAGCAGTTCCCGTGAGTTGGGATGAGTCTATGACTGCTTTCTTGGATAGATTCTTCCCTAAAGAGTTGGGGGAGGCAAAGGCGGCGGAGTTCATTAACTTGAAGTAGCAGCACAAGACTGTCCAAGACTATGCCTTAGAGTTTATCCCGCTATCCAAATATGTGTCAGAGATTGTTGCAGATCAGAGGGCTCGTATGAGAAGGTTTGTGAATGGAGCATTATTCTTGCTAGATGAGTATAGGTCCGCAATAGTGATCTAGACTTCTCATGATTGTTCATATATGCCTAAAAAATAGAGGCTATTCAAGTGAAGGATAAGGAGAGAGAGGTCAAGAGGGCCAAGACAGGGAGTTATGTGCAGATTAGTAGAGGTCCAGTGGAGTACATCACCAGTAGTCCCACTAGATGTCACCAGCCCCAGTGTCATCATCAACCAATGTTCCATCTAGACTTAGGTGTGATCATAGGGGTAGAGCATTAGGATCTAGAGGTCAGGGGACCATGTCAGGAGAGCCCAGCATTCCAGTTTGTGAAAGGTGTAGTAGGAGGCACACCGGAGAGTGCCTAGAGGTTTCAGGCATGTGTTTTAGCTTTGGGAAGCCCAGACATCTACTCAGAGACTTTCTTCAGCTAGACAGGGCAATAGTAGAGGTCATGACCTAGGTACCAATTTAGTAGCTCCACCAGCACGCTCAGCTCAGTAGGGTATATCCACTGGTGCAGGTAGTGGTCAGTGTCAAAACAAATTTTATGCCCTCTCATCTCGTTAGGAGTAGGAAGTCTCACCATATGCGGTCACAAGTATGTTACGAGTATTCCATCTTGATATGTATGCTTGTTAGATCCAGGGGATACCTTATATTTTGTGACTCCTTATATTGCTATTAGTTTTGGAGTTGGTCCTGAAATCCTAGCTAAACCATTCTAAGTCTATACTCCAATCGGCGACTCAGTTATAGCTCAACTGATATATAGAAATTTCCCTATCATATTCCTTCAGAAAGACACGTTAGCCCACTTAGTAAAGTTAGGCTTAACCGATTTTGATGGTATCTTCGGTATGGATTGGTTGCATGCATGTTATGCCTCAGTAAATTGTAGAACCTATACAGTAGAGTTCCGATTTTTGGATGAACCAATCCTAGAATGGAAAGGTAGTTCAGTTGTGCCTGTAGGTCACTTCATTTCTTACCTCAAGGCCAAGAAGATGATTTCTAAAGGTTGTGTGTACCATTTAGTACAGGTTAAGGATGTGATGTCTGAGACCCCGACTTTTCAGTCAGTTCCTATAGTGTGTGAGTATTCAGAGGTGTTTTCTGATGATCTACCAGGAGTCCCTCCAAAGTGGGAGATTGACTTTGGAATTGAGCTTCTCCATGATACGCAACATATATCCATTCATCCTTATAGAATGGCTCCAGCAGAGATAAAGGAGTTGAAAGAGCAGTTGAAAGATCTCAAAGTTAAGGGTTTCATCAAGCCTAGTAAAACCCTGTAGGGTGCAACATTTCTCTTTTTCTGGAAGAAGGATGGTTCCCTTAGAATGTGTATTGATTATTGGTAGTTGAGCAAGGATACCATCAAGAACAAGTATCCCCTCACCAGAACTAATGAATTTTTTTGACCAACTTCAGGGTTCTAAGTGTTTCTCAAAGATAGACCTCAGATCCAACTATCATCAGCTCAGAGTTAGAGAGAGTGACATTTCGAAGACAACCTTTAGGACTCGGTACGATTACTATGAGTTTTTAGTTATGTCTTTTGTACTAATGAATGGATCCTATAGCTTTTATGGACATAATGAATAGGGTATTTAAGCCGTACTTCAATATGTTTATGATTTTCTTCATAGACGATATTCTCGTATACTCTCAAAACGAGGAGTAGCATGCTGCTCATTAGACAATTGTGCTACAGACTCTCAAGGTCCGCCGGCTATTTGCTAAATTTAGAAAGTGTGAGTTTTGGTTGAACTTAATAGCTCTTTTGGGTCATATGGTGTTAAGCGAGGGTGTGCAGGTGGACTCTCAAAACATAGAGGCGATGAAGAATTGGCCTAGAACAGTTAATTCTTCGGATATTAGGAGCTTCTTGGGTTTAGCTAGATATTACAGGAGGTTTGTTGAAGGATTTTCATCCATTGCAGCACCGGTTACTAAGTTGACCTAGAAGAAGGTCATATTTCAGTGGTTGAATGCTTGTTATAAGAGTTTTCAGGAGTTAAAGACTCGACCCACATTAGCCCTAATATTAACTCTACTAGAGGGAACGGATGGTTTCATTGTGTATTGTGATTCCTATAGGGTTGGTCTTGGTTGTGTGTTGATGCAGCATGATGTGGTCAGTGCGTATGCTTCTAGACAACTTAAGACTCACGAGAAAAATTACCCTATGCATGACCTAAACTTTCTAGCGGTGGTGTTTGCATTGAAAATTTGGAGACACTACTTGTATGGGGTGCATGTGGATGTGTTCATGGACCGCAAGAGCCTTTAGTATGTGCTAACTCGAAAGGACTTGAATTTGAGACAAAAGAGGTGGCTAGAGCTTCTCAAGGACTATGACATGAGTGTCCTTTATCATCTGGACAAGACCAATGTAGTGGTGGATGCCCTTAGCAGGCTGTCCATGGAGAGTGTGTCTCATGGGTGGAAGGAAGGAGTAAGTAAAGTATGTGCATAGGCTTGCTCGTTTAGGGTTCGCCTTGTTGACTCGGCAGACAGTGGTATCATTGTTTAGAATAGTTTAGAATCTTCATTGGTGACCAAGATCAAGGCTAGGAAAGATGAGGATCCTATCTTGGTAAAGATAAAGGAAGTTGTCCCGAATCAAAAGGTGGAGGTCTTCTCCCACGGGGGAGATGGTGTACTTCTTTATCAGGGTTATTTATGTATTCCGGAATTGATGACTTGAGAGAGAGAATGTTGTGTGAGGCTCATGGCTCTCGGTATTCTATCTACCCAGGTTCCACAAAGATATACCATGACCTATGGAAGGTCTATTGGTGGAATGGCATGAAGAAGGACATAGCGGAGTTTATGGATAAATGTTCGAACTGTCAACATGTGAAAGTGGAACATCAGAGACCTGGAGGTATGCTACAAACATTAGTATCCCTACTTGGAAGTGGGAAGAGATCAATATGGACTTCGTCATATGGTTGTCTCGTACACGCCGGCAATATGATTCTATTTGGGTGGTTGTGGACAGGTTGACCAAAGCAGCTCATTTCTTACCGATCAAATCTACCGATTCATCTCAGGATTATGCTAGACTATGCATTCGGGAGTTAGTTCAGTTGTATGGAGTTCCCCTATCCATCATCTCAGATAGGGGTACTGAGATTACTTCACAGTTTTGGAGATCATTTCAGAAGGGACTTGGTAGTAAGGTCAAGCTTGGCACGACTTTTCACCCGTAGATAGATGGTTAGATCAAGTGGACCAGTCAGAATCTTGAGGATATGTTGAGAGCGTGTGTGATTGATTTCAAGGGTAATTGGGATGATCAGTTTCCTCTCATCGAGTTTTCTTACAATAACAGTTACCACTCCAGCATTCAGATGGCTTCGTTTGATGCTCTCTATGGGCGGAGGTGTTTATTGCTTGTTAATTGGTTTGAAGTAGGTGATTCTATGTTGATAGGGCCATATTCAGTTCATGAGTCTATAGAGAAAGTTCAGCTTATTAGGGAAAGGCTAAAAACAACTCGGAGTTGTCAGAAGACTTATGGGAATAATAGACGCAGAGAGCTTGAGTTTGAAGTTAATGATAGGGTTTTATTGAAGGTCTCTCCCATGAAGGGAGTGATGAGGTTCGAAAAGAAAGGGAAGCTTACACCCTGATATATTGGTCCTTATAGATACTGAGCCGAGTTGGCAAAGCGACATATGAGTTGGAGCTACCAGCGGAGTTAGCCTCGGTATATCTAGTTTTTCATGTATCTCTATTGAAGAAGTGCATCGGTGACCCAGCCTTAGTTGTCCTGGTGGAGAACATAGGTATGAAGTATAGCCTTACCTATGAGGAGGTTCCGATTGAAATCCTCGACCGTCAGGTTCGAAAGGCTAGAAACAAAGAAGTAGCTTCAGTGAAGGTTTTATGGAGGAATCAGCTTGTTGAGGGAGCTGTGGGAAGCGGAAGCAGATATGATGGCCAGATACCCGCATCTTTTTCCTTCCGACTTAGTTCCAGCATGCGATATCAGTTTCCTCCTTAGTACTCTATTTAGTTTCATTTCAAATTCATATCTCTCAGTTCCTCTCATGTTTTAGCATGTATTTATGATTCATGAATTCAGTTCAATCATGTGTATCAGTCTAGAGACAGTCACTCTGTTAGTTTTCAGCTTCGGATGTTGAGTATTTGGGGTTTTCGGTTCTTCCCTAGCCCTTCAATATGCTTAATTCACATTCGATGATGAATGTTCCTAAGGGGAAGATAATGTAATACTCCAAAAGTCCTTAAGATCAGACCCGAGGGTTGAATCAAAAGAATCTAGAAAATCTGCATTAGGTCATAGAATGACTCATTGGGTCACTTGAAGGATCGTTGAGTGACCCATTAAGGGGTGCCAGACTGGAAAAGAGTCGTTGTCATGGAGTCACTACGGATGGTGTGACGACTCATTGTGTGATCCTATGAGTCGTTAGTAGCCTATTGTGTGCTAAGTAAGTTGTGGTCCAGGAGACATAACGGTTGAAGGAATGAGTCTTGATTTCACTTCATGACTCAAAAAGTGGGTCATTTTCAGGTTGGTGGAGAAAGGAGGATGGAACTTCCAGTGGTGATGAGGATATGGAACGATGAGTCATATAGTGGGGTAATGAGTCGTCCAGTCCCTCATTGGGACTGGCAAGATCACTTTTCCAGGCGAATCATTTAGGGCGTGTTCATAATTTCTAAGCTCCTAAGTCCTAAACTACGTCGTTTTAAGCCGTGGAAGGAGTATTTGAAGAGGATTTAGCCAATATAAAGTCATTAGACTTTCCTATGCATGCAAAGCAATGAATTCTCTTGGAAGATCAATCTAGAATTTCCTCAATTATTCCCAATTCCCTTGGGATTTGAAAGACAAGTTGATAATCAATTTACCTAGTTATGTAGAGCTACGAATGAGAGTTTCTTTCACTCTCATGACCAAATTTATTTTCAAATTCCTTCAATTCAAGTTCTAACTCAAGTATATGATCTTATGGGCTTTTAACCCAATTTTATGAAATTCTCTATGATACATCTATGGGTCAATTCCCCTCATTTTCTACACCAATTTATGATTTATCGGCAGATTTTATACACAAATTAATTATAAATCGATGATTTGAAGTTGTTAGAAATTATTCCCTATTATGCAAATTTTATGAAATGTCAAGTTTATGATTCATGATTTCAAGTATGATGAGATATCTAGCTTGAATAAATATTTATAAATTACCCATGCATGCATCCATGTTTTTGACTTATGAAGTCTACTTCAAGTATGAATGATTATAAGATTTGGGCAAGCCTACACAAGTTAAGCATGTTTCATGATTTAGCTCAGTTTTATAAGATCAGCTTACTCTATGGTTTGGAGCCAATACTCCTAATTCAGCTTATGGTATGTTTGGAGCCAGGATTCCCCATGTTCAGATTTCAGACTATGCATGTAATTATGATTTCAGGTTCGTTGAAAAACGATGGGAGCACTATACAAATTTTTGGGAGTTGTGTCTAGCAGCAAGTAAGCTTGGGGTTCCTAGGTTCCCCGGTCTCAGAACTATGTTCCAATGTAGGTTAATATATTTATATTGGGATCTTCTTTGAGAGTTTCCCCGCCCGAAAGGGGCCTTAGCTTGATTTGATATCATGGTATCATTCTTAGCCCTAACAAGGCTTTGGACAATTCTACCCACTTGAGTGTGATAGTTGAGGCATTATGTAAGCTCTATCATGATGGCCACTGTTGGCCACTGTTGAGGAATTATAATCAACCATGTGTACAAATGTCTAGTTGCAGATGTATGTTCTTGTCTATCTCATACACTGCTTTCTCAAATGACATCTTCTTCCCATGTATGATAGTGTTCCTCCTTTTCCATATCTTCCATAAAATGAATAGCGGGATAGCTTTGTATATAGGTTTCAACTTGGTATTACACCCCATAGTCCACCACAGATTAACAATCTGAAATAATTGTAGAAAATTTCCTTTTATGCCTGTTGCTCCAGCAAATAAACTCTAGATTTTCTTTGCAAATGGGCATGTGATGAAGAGATGATTGATGGTTTCATGACATCTTCCATCATAACATCTACACTTAGAAACCATTGCAAAACCCATTCTAGCTAGAAATTCATCAATTGATAATCTTTGTTTCCATAATCTCCACATGGAAAAGGAAATATTGAAACGGATTCCTTTGCTCCACATATTGTACCACCATTGTTTCTCTTATTCTCTCTGTCTCAAGATGGACCAAGCACTTGAGACTGTAAACTACCCTGAACTGGTCGGCATCCACCAAGATTTGTCCCATTCTTCTGTTTCTCTATTCAGAAGTATCTCTTTTGAATATGGCTTACTATGTCTTCCGGAAACAGATCCTGTAATTTGGCTACATTTCAATCACCTTGATAGATTAACTCATGGACATCTTCCACTGATCTATGAATAGGAAAGGTAGGAGTTATTACATAGTACAATGATCCTAATTTTTTCCAATTATCAAAAAAAAATTGGAATGCCCACACTTAGTTTCCCACTATATCTCCTAATCATTGTTGTCTCTGGCCTCTAACATCATCTTCAATAATTGTGATCCTCCTTTTCAATCCATAATTTGAGGACATTGTTTCTTGCAATATTATTCCACATGTAATTAGCCGAAAGAGACTTTTGGGTCTTGAATCTCCACCACATCTTTGTAAATAAAGCTTTTGATACATCAAATAACCATATGAATCCCAAAACCCCTTCCTGCTTTGGTAGGCATATATTCTGCCAAGCTACCCAGTGCTTGCATCTGTTACACCCCGTAAAGTTGTCGACATGTAGATGGCTTATTCGCATGTTGGTTAAGAGTTTTAGAATGCCATACATGCTAGAAAAAGGCCCGGGGAAAGATCGGACAAGCGCCAAGTTGGCCCATCGCAAGGCAAAATGTGACTTATAAATAGCATTCCAGGAATGCGACTTATAGGTCCCAATTATATATAAGCCCCCAACTTTGGTTTGTATCATTTTAATTCATAATTTCCAAAGAGTAAACAGAAAACAGGGGGGCACAAGGGATTTCCTTGAAATTCCATCCGTTTACGCTATTAAACGCGGTCCAAACTCGAATTAATCTTGGGTAGTGAAGTATTAAGCTGCCG
>JACEIK010002535.1:5974-57193 GCA_018107945.1 Datura stramonium
TGAGTGGCTAAATTCACTTCTTGCTGAGGTTAAGAACATTTGTAGTGGAATGTAATTGTTGATCATCTTGGTTTTTCATCTTTTCTTCAATGGTTGTTCTCAATTCTTGTTCTTACTGCATTAATGCTTGGCCAACGTCGGTTGTGACACAAGGCTTTAGGACACTGCCTCAGACTTGTGTCTTACCGATGCTTCGCAGGTCAAGATCGGTGAAATGTTGGTGTGGCACCAGATGACTCTGTTTCATCCAATCAACTGTGTAATATCGGCAAATAACTGACACTTCGCGGGTCTTCACCTGCGTTCCACTGATGTTCCCTCGGTGCTTCCAGCACTTAACATCTAAACCTTTCAATTTGTTTGTCATCCAATTTTTACAATTTCTTTCCTTAGCTTGGAATAGATGTAACTTTTCTTATCCATGATCAAAGAAAATACAAAAAGAAATATTGTTGTATGGCACTAACATGGACCTACATATAATGTCTTATCTAGGAAACCAAGTAAAGGCAAGGCCCTAACCACATCTTAAAGCAAAGGAAAAGGGAAAGAAAGGGTGAACCTAGCCCCCAACACTAGAGAAGCTATTATGTTTTGCGTGCATGACATGGAGGGGCACTATGCTATTTGCAAGGGGCGTTCCATCACTGTAGAGAAGCGCTTCCACTTGATGGGTGTCATGACCCGAACATAGGCCCGGATCGAGACACAGGACAAGGAACCCTGAGTGACTCCGAGTCGACCCATGGAATAAATATTCAACTAACTCAATCAATAAAAGCGGAAGTTTCACCATACATAATATAGCAGAAGTCTAAACATGGCATAAGGTATGAAATACATCACATGCGTTTAAAGTTGAGTATAAACTATGTCCGAGAAAGCCTCTATCAATGATGAGTTAATGGAAAAAGACCCCAACTAACTCTCTAAAAATGAAACTAAAATAAACCAACATATCTGATTCAAAGAGGGGCCCTCGACAGATGAGGACTCACCAATGGAGACCGATGCTACTTCGAAGGGTGGCTAGGGTTGAGGCTGAATTTGAGTACCAGAGCCTGTATCATGTAATGATACAACATAGAGTATGCGAGCAGTATGTGGAATGTACCGAGTTGCAAGGTAAGTAAAACAGACGTTTAAAATACATAAAAGTGCATAAGAGTAGGACAACATGATTACAACATAAATATCATAATGTAACACAAGGCTCAAGGGTTCAAAATATTCGTATATCATTCATAATCATATCCACGAGCGAAAAGATTTATTAAACATGACTTGAGCCAAAGTACATAATTATAACAATACATATATCATGAGGAATAATAGGATATTTTTATAACCGACATACCCCATGTGAGCACACATGGAGCCTAACCCCTGTAAACCCCTAGTCGCGAGGGTGTTCGTACCTTGCCAAGGGTAGAACCTGAAAGGTGTGATATCGCTCATGAAAGGCCAATTTGGGGCGAAAGGGGACAGTCTCAAGGGAGTTCCCATCATGACCTACGGTGGCATGTAGTTCTAAGATTCGGGGCAAAACTTGGGTCCCGAACCTACTAAATGTTAAATACTACTCCCAAAAACATATATAGTGCTCATAGGATAATATACATGAGATTCATATGCTAGTTAAATCATGTTAATCATAAACATGCTTGTAAATACGTGAACTAGCCATGAAGATAAGGCCCGTGAGTCGGCCATAATCATAAATCGTAAATCATGAGGTTCATGCATACTTGTAAAACATGTATATACTTAGTAATCATAAATTAATGATGAGCATTTGAGTAAATCCATATCATAGATCATAAATCATGATGGGTTAAAGAACATCAAAATCAAGGTAAAATCATAACTCAATTTATCATAGAACATATATGATTGGGCATAATTTAATAGAAATTTAAATCAATAAATTTATAATCACATTAGTTGTAAAATCTGCCCATGATTCGTAAAATATGACGTAAAATATGAGAGGTACTAACCCATAGATAGATCATTAGGATTTCATAAGATTTGGGATAAAACCCCACAAGATTTTCAAATAAAATTTCATGAATTTAGAGAGATTGGGCATGGGAGTCAACAAATTCACCCATTCATAACCCTACATACTTGAGAGACATGGATTCTACCACTTCCTTACTTTCCCAAGATGAATTGAAGAACCATTGATGAAGAACCTTGGGGTTTTAACTTGATCACCCTCTACACTCTTGAACTTCGCATGCATGGGTTTTGAATAGGTTAGAATGACTTAACCTATCTTAATACACCATGAAAATAACTTAAAACGATGTAGTATAGAACCCTAGGGCCTAGGAATGATGATAATACCCATAATAAATTTGTAATTAAGACTGGATGCCAGTCCCAATGAGGGACTGGATGAGTCATCGTCAAAGGCCACGAGTCGTTGCATCAATCGTCGTGTGCACAGTCAATTTTCCTCAAAGGTTCCCCATGAGGGACTTAATGAATCGTGGTTGGTGACCACGACTTGTGGTCATCTCTCGTGCTCTCCACTGCCCAAAACCATAGTCTCTTGACCAATCCTGACCACGACCATCCCAACGAATCGTGGTGTCTGACCACGACTCATGGGGTCCATCCGTTGGGTAAACTACAACTCAAACTTCCCCTTTCAATTTCCCTTGGCCATGACTGAGTTGACGAGTCGTGGAGTCTGACTATGACTCATGGTCATGCCGGTGGTGTCTTCAAAATACAAGTTTTAAAACATAAGCCAACTCCTCACCACGAGTCACCTAACAACTCGTGGTCAACCCCACGGGTCACAACGACTCATTTTGAGACCTAGTGCAGATTTTCCAAATTTTTCCGTTTCAACTTATGGGTATGATCTTTGGGCTTTCGGGGTATTACAATATCTCCCTCTTGGGAACATTCATCCTCGAATGTTGGAAAACACACAGAAAAGTAGAGAAATGCAATCATCATGTTACAATATTGATCATTTAAGTTGAAAACTGATGGACTGAGTATCTCCGAACTGAACTACATGGCCAAACTGAATTTACGAATCATACATACATACATTGACCTAAAAGAAACTTGGGCACATGAATTGAACATGAATACTAAATAGAGTACTAGAGCAAAAACTGATACCTCAAACTGAAACTGAGTGGAAAGGGAATAGGTGTTGGTATCTAGCCATCATGTCCGCTTCGGCTTCCCATGTAGCTCCTTCAACATGTTGGTTCCTCCATAATACCTTGAATGAAGCCACCTCCTTGTTCCTTAGCCTCCTAACCTGAGATCCAATATTTCCACTGGAATCTCCTCACAGCTAAGGCTGTCTCTCACACCCACACTCTCCACCAGAACCACCAAAGTTGGATCACCCAAACA
This sequence comes from Datura stramonium, assembly GCA_018107945.1. NCBI lineage: Eukaryota > Viridiplantae > Streptophyta > Magnoliopsida > Solanales > Solanaceae > Datura > Datura stramonium. Next base: position 9,365 of record JACEIK010002535.1, read on the forward strand.
CTACTTCAAGAGCGATACATGAAAATCAGGATGAACGAAAGCTAATTCTGAGGGCAACTCCAATTCATATGCCACCTTGACAACCCGTTTCACAATTCGGTAGGGGCCAACATAACGAGGGGTGAGTTTTCCTTTCCTTCCAAACCTCATCACTTCCATCATGGGAGACACCTTCAGAAATACCTAATCATCCACTTCGAACTCTAATTCTCTCCATCTCACATCGGCATAGGACTTTTGGCGGCTTTGAGCCATTTTCAACTGGTCCCGAATGAGCTGAACCTTTTCCATAGACTCATGGACTGAATTAGGTCCTATCATCGCAGCTTCACCATCTTCAAACCAGCGAATAGGCGATCTACATCTCCGCCCATAGAGAGCCTCGAACAAAGCTATCTAAATGCTAGAATGATAGCTGTTATTGTATGTGAACTCGATAAAAGTAAAATGTTCATCTCAACTACCTTTGAATTCAATCACACATGGTATCAACATGTCCTCGAGAGTCTAAATTATCCAATTTGCTTGACCATCCGTTTGCGGGTGAATCTTGTACTGAGCTTGACCTGAGTACCCAGTTCTTTTTTGAAACGGCCTCCAAAACTGAGAGGTAAACTGAGTACCTCTATTAGATATTACGTACAAAGGCACTCCATGCAATCAAACCAACTCCCGAATGTATAGTTTGGCATTATCCTCCAAGGAATCAGTGGTTTTGACCAGTAGAAAATGAGCGGCTTTGGTCAACTTATTTACGACAACACAAATGGAGTTGTACTGCCGACGAGTGCGAGATAAACCTGTTATGAAGTCCATATTGATATATTCCTACTTCCAAGTAGGAATTCTAATATCTTGGAGCACACCTCCAGGTCCTTGGTGCTAAACCTTCACCTGTTGGCAATTTGGACACTTAGCCACAAATTCCTCTATGTCCTTCATGCCATTCCACCTATAGACTTTTCGTAGGTCACTTTACATCTAGGTGGCACCTGGATGTATAGAATACCTAGATCCATAAGACTCGTGCAACATCCAGTTCCTCAAATCATTAATATCTGGAACACATAAACGACCCTGGTATCGAAGCACACCATCTCCCCCTTTGGAGAAGACCTCTACCTTCTGATTTTGAATGGCCAATTTTAACTTTATCAATATAGGGTCCTCATCTTGTATCGCTTTTACATCAGTCACAAGGACAATTTTGATTTTTTCCAAACTATCACATCGCCATCGGTCGAGTCAACCATATGAACTTCCAACCTCGCAAGTCGATGCACTTCCTTCACCAGTGCCTTCTTTCCCTCATCTACATGGGACACACATTCCATGGAGAGTCTACTAAGTGCGTCTGCTACTACATTAGCCTTTCCTGGATGATAAAGGACACTCATGTCACAATTCTTAAGTTGCTCCCACCACCTCCATTGCCGAAGATTGAGATCATTTTGGGTAAACACATATTGTAAACTCTTATGGTCTGTAAACACATCCACGTGGACCCCGTACAAGTAGTGTCTCCATATTTTCAAGGCAAATACCGTCGCGGCCAATTCGAGATCACGAGTTGGGTAGTTCATTTCATGCACTTTCAGCTGTCTAGAAGCATAAGCTAAAACTTTTCCATGGTGCATCAATACACACCTAAGTCCGATACTTGAAGCATCATAATACACCACAAACCTATCGGTACCCTCGGGTAGGGTCAACACTGGTGCTGACGTGAGTCGACCCTTCAGCTCTTGGAAGCTCTTCTCACAAGCCTCCGACCATTGGAACTTTACCTTCTTCTAGGTCAGTTTAGTAAACAGTGCCGCGATAGATGAAAACACCTCAACAAACCTATAATAGTAGCCAGCTAACCCTAAGAAACTTCTGATATCTGAAGGATTCACCGGTCTTGGATAATTCTTCACCGCCTCTATCTTCTGTGAGTCTACCTGCACACCCTCACTAGACACCACATGACCCAAGAATGCCACAGAATTCAACCAAAACAAACACTTGCTGAATTTTGCATACAATTGACAATCCTTCAAAATCTGTAGCACTACCCTCATATGAGCGGCATGCTGCTCCTCACTCCAAGAGTATATAAGGATGTCATCTATAAACACAATCATAAACATTTCTAGATATGGCTTGAACACCCTGTTCATCACGTCCATAAAAGCTGCAGGAGCATTCGTTAGTCCAAAAGACATAACTAAGAACATACTGAGTTCTGAAGGCTGTTTTTGAAATTTCACTCTCCCAAACTCGGAGCTGATGGAATCCAGACCTAAGATCTTTCTTCGAAAAGCACTTGGCACCTCGAAGCTGGTCAAACAAATCATCAATCCTGGGGAAAGGATACCTATTCTATATGGTGACTTTGTTTAACTTCTGATAGTCAATGCACATCCGAAGGGAACGATCCTTCTTTTGGATAAATAAAACTGGCGCACCCCATGGAGACTTGCTAGATCTGATGAAGCCCTTTTCTAGAAGGTCCTCCAACTGATCTTTCAACTCCTTTAGCTCGGCTGGAGCTATTCTGTATGGAGGAAGAGATATAGGTTGCGTGATGGGTAGGAGGTCAATACCAAAATAAAGTTTCCTCCCGAGAGGAATACCTTGTAGATCATCTGGGAAAACTTCTGGATACCCACATACCACTGGAACTGATTGGATAGTCGGGGTCTCAAACACAACATCCTTAACCCTAACTAGATGGTACACACAACCTTTGAAAATTATCTTTCTGGACATAAAATAGGAAATGAACCGACCTACAGGTACAACTTAACTACCCTTCCATTCTAAGACTAGCTCACCCGAAAATCTGAACACTACTGCACGGGTTCTACAATTAGCAGAGGCATAACATGCAAATAGCCAATCCATGCCCAGGATAACATCAAAATCAGTCATGGCTAACTCTAATAGGTCTGCGGAGGTGACTTTCTGCAAATAGTGACCAGGTAAACTTTTATACACCTGCTTAACTACAATCGAATCACCCACTGGAGTAGAGACTAAGAAGTGTTCTGCCAAGAAATTGGGATTGACTCCAAAACTACTAGCCACGTAAGGTGTCACAAAAGACAAGGTAGCCCCTAGATCTAAAAAAGCATAAACATCAAGGTGAAAAACTCGTAACATACCAGTAATCACATCGGTGGAAATCTCCTGCTTCTGACGGGATGCTAGGACATAAAATTTGTTCTAACACTGAGCGCCAGCTGAACTAGTTGAAGCACCTTGCTGGGAGGGATGTGAAGCTGGAGCTGCTGAACAAGCGACTGGTATACAGGCTCCACTACCACCTGATCTGGCTGAAGGGCATTCCCTGAGTCTGTGTCCGGGTTTGCCAAACCCGAAACAAGCATCTAAGACAACTAAACATCTTGCTGGGTGATTCTTGTCGCACCTTGCACGGGATGGAAAGGTTCTCTCTATCTTAATTCTACCTTGGCCCCTCAAATCTGAAGCCCTACCCATCTGCTTACCTCATGGTCTAGATGGTGCACTAGTTGATGATGGTGCTTGAGAAAAAGACCTGTGATGGGACTACTGACGATGTTTTCCCCTTGATCTAGGCTAAAAAGTCCCATAATTGTCTTTCATGGCACTCTTGGCCTCACTCTGCCTCTGATACCCCACCTCCATCTACTAGGCATGTAAAACAATGTGGGGAAAATCCATGTCCTGATGCAGCATGGCGATCCTACTGTCCTTATCTAGGTAGTCCGCTACTCCATGTACAAATTGGCTCACTTGAGTCCTCTGGTCTGCCACTAAATCTTGCGCATACTTGGATAAACGGGTCAACTCCATAGCATATTCCTGAACCTACATGTCACCCTACTTCAGATTTACAAGATCGGACGCCTTCAATTCCCTCATCTCACGAGGGAAGAACCAAACTAGAAAGACAACATGAAACTCTTCCCAACCGATAGGGCCTGCTCCCACTGCCCTACTATATTTCCACTATTTAAACTTAAAATGTGCAACCTCTTTTAGCTTATAAGAGGCCAAGTCAACGTACTCCCCATTTGCCATCCTTATGACCTGGGTGATCTTCAAAATCTCATTAATGAATTCATGCGGCTCATCATCTACTTTCGACCCTAGGTATTCTGGTGTTCATTCTCAGAAAGTATCTGACCCGAGCCACCACCACATTCCCGTTCTGAGGGGGATGCGCCACCACCTATTAATTGACCTGGGCAGTCTAGGCCTGTGCTAGCATCTGTATAGCTGCCCTGAATTTAGCGTGGACAGCCGGCTCTGGTGCATGCTCCTCATGGGTTAGCGGGGCCTTTTGGTGCCCCTCTCCATTGTTGTTCTCGTGGCCGTTCCCATTTGTCCTTCCATTTACCCGACATAGAGGCATGATTCTACAAATGTGTATTGCAAGAGTTAGAAGGATAGATAGGCATTTCATCGCACGACATGAGATCATGGAAAAAGGGAATGTTTCCTAAACATTTCGTAGCCTCTTCGTCCATAAGTGTGGAGCGCTTCACACCCATGAAAAAGACTCTACTTAACGCGACTTTCAGAAACCCTAGTACACTCCAAAGCTATGGCTCTGATACAAAGTTTGTCACGGCCCGAACATAGGCCCAGATCGAGACATGGGACAAAGAACCTCGAGGGACTCCGATTCGACCCATGGAATGAACATTCAACTAACTCAATCAATAAAAGCGGATATTTAGACATACATAATATAGCGTAAGTCTAAACATGGAATAAGGTCTGAAATACATCACATGCGTTTAAAGCTGAATATAAACTATATCCGAGAAAGCCTCTATCATTGATGAGTTGATGGGAAAAGACCCTAACTAACTCTCTAAAATAGAAACTGAAATACAGCAACATATCTGATTCAAAGAGGTGCCCTCAACAGATGAGGACTCACCAATAGAGACTATTGCTACTCCAAAGGCTGAATCTGAGTACCGGAGCCTGAATTATGAAATGATACAACATAGAGTATGCAGTCAGTAGGTGGACCTGACCTGTAAACCCCTAGTCGGGAGGGTGTTCTTACCTTGCCAAAGGTAGAACCATGAAAGGCGTGATATCACTCATGAAAGGCCCATTTGGGAAAAAAAGGGACAGTCTCAAGGGAGGTCCCATCATGACCTATGGTGGCACGTATTTTTTAGGTTCAGGACAAAACCTGGGCCCCAAACCTATTCGATGTTAAATACTACTGCCAAAACATATATAGTGCTCATAGGATAATATACATGAGATTCATAGGCTAGTTAAATCATGATAATCATAAACATGCTTGTAAATACGTGAACTAGCCATGAAGACAAGGCCCGTGAGTCGGCCATAATAATAAATCGTAAATCATAAGGTTCATGCATACTTGTAAAACATGTATATACTTCGTAATCATAAATTCATGATGAGAATTTGAGTAAATCAATATCATAGATCATAAACCATGATGGGTTAAAGAACACCAAAATCAAGGTAAAATCATAAATCAATTTATCATAGAACATGTATGATTGAGCATTATTTAATAGAAATTTAAATCAATAATTTTTTAATCAAATTAGTTGTAAAATCTACCCATGATTCGTAAAATATGAGAGGTATTAAACCATAGATAGATCGTTAGGATTTCATAAGATTTGGGATCAAATCCCATAAGATTTTCGCATAAAATTTCATGAATTTAGAGAGATTGGTCATGGGAGTGAATAAATACACCTATTCATAACCCTACATACCTGAGAAACTTGGATTCTACCACTTCATTACTTGCCCAAGATGAACTGAAGAAACCTTGGGGTTTTATGCTTAATCACACTCTACACTCTTGAACTTTGCATCCATGGGTTTTGAATAGGTTATAATGACTTAACCTATCTTAATACACCCTAAAAATAACTTAAAATGATATAGAATAGGACCCTAGGGCTTAAGAATGATGATAAAACCCTTAATAAATTCGCAGTTAAAATTGACTGTCAGTCCCAACGAGGGACTGGACGAGTCATAATCCAAGGCCACGACTCGTGGCATCAGTCGTCGTGTGCACTTTCCATTTTCCTCAAAGGTTCCCCATGAGGGACCTAATGAATCGTGGTTGGTGACCACAACTCATGGTCACCTCTGGTGGTCTCCACTACTCAAAATCATAGTCCCTTGACCAATCTTGACCACGACCATCCCAACAAATCGTGGTGTCTGATAACGACTCGTGGGTTCAAACCATTGGGTACACGGCCACTCAAACTTTCCCTTTCAATTTCCCTTGGCCACGGTTGACTTGACTAGTCGTGGGGTCTAACCATGACTCGTGGTCATCCCTGTGGTGTCTTCAAAACACAAGTTTTAGAACATAAGCCAACTCCTCATCACGAGTCACCTAACGACTTGTGGTCACCCTCACGTGTCACAGAAGGACTCGTTTTGTGACCTGGTGTAGATTTTTCCAGTTTTCTCCATTTCAACTCCCTAGTCTGATCTTTGGGCTTTTGGGGTATTACAGTGGGGCTACCGCATGACTTCACCAACATCATAGCACAATTCAATGACCGTCAATGGCACATTTTTTCCAATCCTCTTCCAGATATCTACATATCCTAGTGCTCGAGTTCTATGCATAATACCAGGGTAGGAAAGAGAGCATGCATCATAGAGGCAAGGTTGAAGAATTTCCCTGCCTTTCCTCAGTTATGGTGAAGGGTGTAGAAGTTGAAATCACAGCGACGACCATCAATTCTTTATTTTGGGAGGACGAGATTGACCCTGGAACTGAGCAATTAGCCAGAATTATGAACAAAGAGGATTATTTAAGTTGGATTGTGCCTACCATTGTTGCTGGCATACCATTATGGGCTTCTACGGTTGGCGAGATCTCCCGACATGATTTAATGTTTGAAGCCATTTTGTGGCTTTATTTTATTTGCAACTTCATCATGCCCTCAAAGAATGAGTAGAGGCTAAATTTGGAGGCGGCCATCTTTATCACTTGCATCATGAGAGGGATCCCCATAAATATTGTGGGAATAGTGGCGATTTGGTTGAAGAGATAGGCGAGGCAAGATGGAACCTCAATGCCCTATGTTGTGCTCATATCCCAGCTTTGCCTCTGAGAAAGAGTGCCACATTTCCCAGATGAGGCCCCCAGCTCTACTACCGGTCTGATCAATGTGGATAGAAAAAGAGACGCGGATGCTGCCAAGAAAAAGAGGAAATGAGTGCAAGCCTTCAAAGTCCCCAAGGAGTCCATCTCTCATGAACTAGAGAAGGCCTCCATGGCCCACGATCTCAACATGCCATATCCTATGGCATTGGGCTAGACTTCTGAAGAAGCACCTACTAGGGGAGCATCACCTCCTTCCACATCTTTTCATCCAAGTAGCCTCTACAATATCACCGAGATGAAACACTCCCATGAGAGCTAGCTTAAAAAATTGACAAAAAGTCTCCCTGCCCTAATTGCTAATATGGTGAAAAAGGAGATGAGGTCAATGTATGATAGCTTGAGCAAGTTATGCTCGCGTGTGGATGTTGTGGAGGGGGATATCACTTCTCTCCACGCTAAAGTAAGGGAACGGAAAGGTTAGATGTCAATGTCGGTGCCCAACATAAGCATGCTTGACACAGCTATGGCTGCCCCTTCTACAGTCTGAGGCCCTATAGATGAGTTGTTCGAGGGCTTGGGGGATGATGATGAGGATTTGGGAGATGATGGTCATGATGGGGATGCTGAGGCTGATGATGATGATGATGATGAGTGATCACTTTCGGGAGTTCTTATGCTCACTTATTTTATATGCATACATTAGGGACAGTGTATTGCTTTAGTTATGGGTGGGATTAGTGTATCTCTTTTGTGGTCATTGTTGTTGATATTTATGTTTCTCTTGTCGGGATTTTGTTTTGGAATTGTGATGATTTATGAGCCTTTTTCAGGCTCGGGATGCCCTTCTCGAGCTGTTATTGAGGATTATTGATGTTGCCCTTGTCAGGCTGTTTTTTATAATTGTTGATTGGTTGTTGAGTCTTTGTCACACTTAGAATGGAAGAAATAAATAATTCATTCTTGAATAGTTAGTGTATATGATTGGGTCCTTATTTAAATTGGAAAATGTTTCATGACCCAAGTTTGATTTTTGCCTTTGTAAATAGTAGCTAGTGAATAAACTCTGAGGGTTTTCTTTATACCAAGGTTCTTTCCTGAGGAGCAATTTATTTTTCTTTTCTTTTTCTATTGTCGAACTAGGAGACATTTTCCAATGATAGATTGTTAGGAGACTTTCTTAAAGGAAAATTCCATGTTTGTTGAGGCTTGTTGAAATTGTTTTTGAGGGGTACCACCAATAATTTTTCATGTGGCATGAATAAAACTAAATTTTGAAGAAATGGGGCATTTGAAATGGAAAATGTAGCACTCTCTTGTTATAAATTGCACATTCCTTGTTTGGCTTGTTGATTCACATGCTCAATTGTCTTAAAATTGGAATCTGGATCTGGTGATGTATTGTGTAAACTCCTTTGGATATGATTCCTAGTGTGGTGAGGCTGATTGAATAATTCACGTGCATATACGTTTGTTTAGAACTTGCCTTAAGTGTGATTCAAGGTGAAATCCTAGAGGTAGTTGTACTTAGAACATGATTTTAGACTTTGTATTGCTAGTCACTTCACCCAAAATGATCTCCTTAAACATCTTCTTTGCTAGCCAATGCTGAGCCTTTGACCCTTTTTATTGGAAACCACATTACAAGCGTAATGACCCTTTTTAATCCCTGTCTTTTGCACCCATCCTCTCTAGTTGCTTGTGGTTAAATAATGAAAAATAGGGCTTCGAGCCCAAGAATATGGAGAGATGAGGAAATGTGTGGAAATAAGGCAAAAGCCTATGTTTGGGGGTTTACAAGAAAAGGGAGCAATGTGATAGCTTCAATATGAGGTAGAACCAACTTGTGATTAAAATTAATGAATTGATTGGTCGAAAAACCGTGAATCGTTGAAAAGAGAAATAATAGCGAAAGGTGTTACCTCTTGTTTAGATGAGGCTAAATGTGGATTCCAAAGGTGTTACAAGGGTGGCTCTTGTTGAACAAAAGATGAAGATGATAAGCAAGGAGAGATAAGGTGGAATAATCTCAATAGTGTGATGGGATGTTAAAAGTGCACACAAATAGGCATTACAGAGGTTTGAACCACTAAAACTTGTTGCTTATCCTACCTTAACCCCTATCCTTTATCATGACCCTCATGTCCTAATTGATTTTGAGTTGCCAACTCTACACTAGTGGCAAGTTACCCGAAGGGCAAGCTTATGGGGCAAGTTGTGTGCATGGAGAATTTCTCTGTGAGAGTGAGCATTATTGTCTTATTTTATAATCCCTTGTGTGTGCATTGCTTGATGATAAAAAGGAATTTTCTCTTCCCGTGAGTGGCATCACCCCTTGGAGAATATGTTTGTGTTGGTGTGAAGAAGTAATTGGGACATTTGTGTTGTGAGCATCATGGCAAGCTTTGAATGTGAATTTATAATGATTTGAGATGCTATGTGTGCTTGTTTTGATAAACCATTCCCTTGCTTCAAAGAATGAAAACATTTGTGAATCATTCCTATTCATTATTGTTACCATTTGAAACTTTTTCAAAATGTTTTGGGGAGTCTCTTCTCTTTTCCTTGAGTCGGTGAGCATTTTTTGGGCTGTCTTAGGATCAGTGGTCCTTGGTGCATAAACTCATATGGTATAGCATGATATTCTATTTGCTCAGGATTAAAGAATTACATTACTTGAGGACAAGCAATGGTTTATGTTTGGGGTTTTAATGAGTTTATTATTTACCAACTCATTAGGCTCATTGACATGAGTTTTTTTTTGGTTTGCAAGTCTATTAGGTGTATTTTGTGCTGTTTTTCTTTGACCTTGCAGGCATTTAACTTGAGTAGAGAAAGCATGAAATGGAGTAAAAAGCATGAAATTGAAATGAGGACCGACAGTTGAGATGAGGATCAGTGCTCCACCGGAGGACACCAATAAAACGTCGGTCACTCGCAGTTACCTACTGGATTGAAGAATAATTCTTATCGGTGGATTGCAGATCAGCACCAGTGAACCGCCAGTGCCAACACTGATCGATCAAGAACCCACTAGCACCCATATGTGATAGACCAGTGAACCGCGGATCAGCACCGGCAAATCGCCGGTCAATCGCAAGTGAGGTCTGTTAAAAAAGGAAAAAAACAACCGGTTCATAAAAAAAGGAGCATTTTGTACCCTACTTTTATACATTTTTAAAAGAGAACTGAACCTTCTATTTCACATAATTATTTCATTGTATTAAATATTGAATAGGAAGTGTAGAGAAGTTGGAGAATTGAATTGTAGAGAGACAAAGCTTAATCTTCTTCTTTGAAAGGTAGAAAAACTCCATTGAAAACCCGAACCTTGTTCTTGAATTTTCTTACTTATTTTGTTGAATGGATATTGAATTATTCCTTAATGCAATGTATTTTTCTACTTACATAAGTATCTAAATTTATTTGTAGGGTGTGTGAATGATTGGGGTTGATTTGGATTGGTTATTACTTAATTGATCTTAGATTTAATCAATTAGTATAATTCTAGTGTTTCATCTATCTTTTAGTCTAAGTAATCATAGTTGTAAATGTGGGTTGTATTTACTTACTCTAATTTTTCTTGAAAAAGGAATTTAGAGTATGGGAGATTAAACATTAGCAGGTAATTGGGTGTTGATCATGTGGGATTGGGATAGAGATAGCCAAAATACATTGCCGCACACCCATTGAGAATCAAAGCTAGAAATAGTAGATTCTTACCCAAGTTGAGGTGGTTGTTGTGAAAAGGACTTCGGGGTTTGAGAAAACCTAAGGTTAAGGCACCTAATTGGTTGAAAACAAAAGGTGCCACCTCTTCCACAACTAATTATAATATTGAGTAATGTTATAAGCTATTAGTAATCCCAATCCGATGATTCCCTGATGTGTTGTGAGTTTACAATACTTTCGACACTCAAAACTAAGAAAATCGCATGGACTTAGGCATGCTTATATGGATATAAGGCACTTTTTCTTTGGTTACAGGAAAAATAGGTGTTGGAGCAAGAATGTGCAAAAGATAGCCTGAGAGTGAATAAAATATGCTTAAGTCACAATTCTCAGTATGAGTTGTGGGATGGTGCTATGAGCCATACTGCAGATCGTGAGAACGTTCAGATGGCTAAGTATGAAGAGTGTATCTTATGACTCTCAGTACGAGTCATACATTTCTTGTAGGGTTCGTAGTGTAGAAGTGGTGGAAAAGATCAAAAGATTTGCATAAGAGGCAGACTCTTAATACGGATACACAGTATGAATCGTACCGTAGCACTCGTGAAGAACTTTAGAAAAATTGAGAAGTCTTAGAGTCAAACCACCAAAGCACAGTATGACTTCGGTCTATGATTTTCATGAATTCAATATGATTAGCATGTTTATGGTTCTCTAGACTCTCAGGCCTCTTTCTAGTTAGAAAGTAAACATGACTAGTCTTATAACATAAGTTTTGAGCCCTCAGTATTAGCATGTTCATGATCCTTTAGGGCTCTCAGGATCCTTGTTAGATAAAGTGGTTCCGACTAGTCTTAGGATATAAGCTTTAGATTAATCAGTTTACATGTATATTTATGTTCCATTAGGAGTAGTACTTTGCACCAACTAGGCCAGAGTTCCAATGCTCCTAGGTCTCCAAACTACATGCCACTGTACGATAAGGAATTCTCAATAGTAGAGAATGTTTCCCTTTGCACGAGGTATATGGGATCGTCGCAAGTTAAGAATGTTTCCTCGCCTCAATGGGTTCATGTAGGGATACTCATTGGTTGAGAATGTCTCCCTGAAATTATGAGTGTTATAACACTAGTCATGATTCATACACTTGACAAGGTATGAACACTCTCCTAACTAGGTTTATAGGTCGGGCTCCATGAGGCTCACATTGGAGTTTTTCGGTTAATAGGGACTCCCATAGTATATTTCAGTTTCAATTTCAGTGCAGTTAGTTCAGTTATAGTTTTCAGATTATGATTTTAGATTCAATCATCAGTACACGTACTTGACCCTAAAACTAGATTTACTTGTTTTTCATTAAATGTTTTCAAACTAGCATCCCATGTCGTATTCATGCATCTACGAAAGTGTCATTTTACTTTACCTCAGCTTATGCATTCAACCATGTTTATGTATAGTATTTTCTCAGATTCATAGTATGTTCTCATTTCCTGTTATTTTTCCCACATAGTCAATACATTCCAAGTACTGACCGTATACTTTATGTGCTGTATAGTTTCATGCTATAGATTCATGTATTCAGATTCAGTTCCACAGTTAGACACATTCCAAACTCTATCAGCTTACAATGGTGAGTCATCATCATCCGAGGACGGGAGTTATGTTTCCTTTATTTCAATACATTTTTAGTTTCAGATTTTTGAATTAGTTGGGGACTTGTTTGTAACACCCCAGATAATTTGCGTGATAAAATCATGCTATTGAGGTAGGACTAAGAGTACTTAATACACTAAGAAGGGTGTATTATGATTTATTTGATCACTCTATGATCATATTTAAGATTGGATGTCGATCAAGTTGTAGAACGAAATTCGGCAAAAGTTATCGCAAATTTTCCTTCTTGAGATTTCCTGAAATTTAGGTTAAATGTCTCGAAGCTTTTCTCCCAATATATAATGGGATAGGGGATGTGAAACCTATCAAATCAAAGGTCTATAAAATAAAGTTTCTAGAGCATCAAACTGTTTGTAAATCCGATTTAAGAGTAGAGAGATATTTGCGTTTTTGTGAGACCGCGCAAGCAGGCATGTAACAAGGGTCTAAGGCGGTGGAAGGCTATTTAAGCCCCCCTTTGGTCAGTTTTTGGTCATCCAAATTTATTTTCTGGAAACCTACTTCATAATAAACCTCTTCCAAGTTCTCTCCATGGTTTTATTTGGGTTTTAGGGCTAGAAGCCATGGATTAACATGGTTTTGGTGTCGGAAAGACAAGAATCGCGTGTAGTTTGCGTTTTGTGGTCTTTTCTAGGATTTTGGTTATTGTTTCATGGTGAAGCTGTTGGTAAGACTTCTTTCGTTGGTTTTCCTTTTTTTTGTGAGGTTGATTATAGGGGTGTAACCCCGTTAGGTTGTTGTTTCAGAGTTTCTACCATCGAATTCCTATGAATCTTGTCAAGTAAGAGTCATTTCTCTTGTTTTGTTGTTGAGTTGTGCTGGCTTAGTTTTTGCAGAGTCTTGGACTGCCTTTTGGAAGTAGGTTCGTGGTGCTACAGGTTCGATTTTGTCTAGGCTTGAAGCTAAGGTATGTAAGGCTTGTCCCTCCCTTTGTCAGCACGAATTCCGTGGCCATTGTCATCCGTGTTGATGTGTGTGTTGGCTGTTTTGTGATGGCTTCTGTTATGCTATTATTTAAATCTTTCTCTTCTATTTATATGGTGATAAAGGTGTGTATAAGGTGCTAGTTTTGTTGGTGGCTCGAATTTGATTGCGGATAATCATAGTTATGGAAAAACTATTAGGCTCGTATCGAGAGGTCGTGTATAGGGCGTGTGGTTCTTGTAGCAAGTTGTGGGATACTAGTTTGAATAATATTAGGTGAATATATTTACAAATGAATGAGGTATTAGAGTGGTTAAGGTCGATGGTTGCGATGATCTATTGTTATATTCGAATTGGTAATCGTGTCGACCGTGTCTATGGCACGTGACGGTCGTGGTGACACTTGGGCTGTTTGGCTGTGTCCGTTGATGTTAGTTTTAAGTAGAGTAGCTTCTGAGCTATTTTTAAAGATTGGAGATGGACTGGTTAGGAGGGTAATCCTTAACTCTTCTAGTGGCGTATCAGTGGACGGCTAGGCGTGAAAGATAGTACCATGTTGTATTAGTCGAGTTGTGGGGTTTGAGAGCCGATTATAGGCTGTTTGAGCATGTATTAATATTTTTGTTGTTTGTGTGTATGTAGTGTTTGAGGCATTGTGCCTTCTGGATACCCGATGCACGAGAGTTGTTCCCGGTAGGGGGTGAGCCCGAGGTATCTTGTGGCTTGTGGATACCCGACGCACGAGAGTGTTTCCGGCTAAGGGATTGAGCCCAAGAAGTTATATGACCTATGGTGTTGAGAATGATGTTCTCCATAGTGTCGAGTTGAGACATGATTCGAGAGTGGTCTGACATGTCTGAGCCTTCCTCATGTCACGATTGGTTCTCCCAGATGGATTGAGCTTTGCTAGTTGTATGCAGCCGATAGAGATTCTGACTGTGCTTGTTTGATGATGTTAATTGATTGGTGTTATCTTTTGATATGCTTGACATTAAATTGTGATTGTTGCTCATGTTATATGTTATTTGATAGCAGTGGATGCTAGATATTGGATGGTGTTAGTTGAGGTCGTTAAGAGGTCTTGAGACAATGGCAGGTGTGCTATGTGGGCGAGGTGCTACTAGTTGTTGTTTCGTTTAGGACTTTCCAGGTTTATGGGGGCCAAGTAGGTTGTATTTGTGTGCTTGCTTGTACATGTCAGGCTTATGGAGGCCAGGTAGGTTCTATTTTTGTGCTTTCTTGTACATGCCAGGATTATGGGGGTCAGTAGGTTCTATATGTTTACTTAAGTTGAGTTCTCCTTCTGTGATATCTAGTATAGCTGTTGATCTCTAATCCGAGTCTTCCAGTTGTTTCTACCTTTCATGCTCGGTAATTATTGTATTGATGCCCTAGTTGGGGAAACGCATTCATGCCTTCAGGTGATGGTGGGCTTCTAGATCGAGTTTTTGGGTGCTGATTGGAGTTCTAGCTGAGATGGTGCACTCCAGGTCTTTCGGAGTCACCAAATGTTTGGTTAAGGGAAGTTGGTGTCCCTGTCCCGATCATTTGATTACTTTTGTATTCATAGAGGCTCGTAGACTTTGTTGTGGTGTTAGTTTTTTTTCAAGCTAGGTGGACCATGTTGTATAGTTGTTTTCCATTCTGTGGCCTTGACGACATATTGTATTCATTTTTTTGGTTGTTTAGGAGAGCCAACTTCTGCAATAGCCTATCATTTTATTCTGATTTTATAGTTTTTGTGTTGTCGAACCTCATCGGTTCTGGAATTTTGTTTTATTTTTGGGCGTCATGTATGCTCATATTAGGGGTGGAACCAGGTGCCAGGCACACCTCCCTAGGTTTGGGTCAGACAGACTTGGTATCATAGCAGTTTGTCCTAGGAACTGTATGAGCCTTGTCTAGTAGAGTCTTGTTTATGTGTGCATTGCACAGTGTACCTATAAACAGGAGGGTGCAGGACATTTAGGATTGTTACCCTTCTATCTAGATCGAAATCGTTCAAGAACTCAGATGTCGTAGAAGTCGGGTTTAGACTCATAATTGTTGGCTTGTGTAGGGATGTTTGTAACTTGATGTTATTATAGCCGGCCAGGGGATGAATATAGCGGCAGGTAAGATTCTTATTTTGATTATGGTTATTGTGGTGTCAGCATGGTGCAATGTTTTATTAGTTGGAGTTGTTAGTGGTAGGCTTGTCATGTGAGGCTATGTCATGCTATGTTGTGATGTGTTGATCCATGAGTTGGACTCTTTCATGATGTCCAACATTCGAGGACGAATGTTTCTAAGGGGGGAAGGATGTAACACCCCAGATAATTTGAGCGATAAAATCATGCTTTCAAGGTTGGACTAAGAGTACTTAATTGGCTAAGAAGGGTGTATTATGAGTTACTTGATCACTCTATGATCATATTTAAGATTGGATGTCGATCAAGTTGTAAAACGAAATTTGACAAAAGTTATCGCAAAATTTTCCTTCTTGAGATTTCCTGAAATTTAGGTCAAATGTCTCGAAGCTTTTCTCCCAATATATAATGGGATAGGGGTGCGTGAAACCTATCAAATTAAAGGTTTCAAAAATATAGTTTCTACAGCATCAAACTATTTTTCAATCCGATTTCGGAGTATAGAGATATTCGTGTTTTTGCGAGACCGCGCAAGCAGGCACGTCACAAGGGTCTAAGGCGGTGGAAGGCTATTTAAGCCCCCCTTTGGTCGGTTGTTGGTCATCCAAATTCATTTTATAGAAACCTACTTCGTAAGAAACCTCTCTTAAGTTCTCTCCATGTTTTTCTTTGGGTTTTGGGTCTAGAACCCATGGCTTAACATGGTTTTCGTGTCAAAAAGACAGGAATCGCGTGTAGCCTGCGTTTGGTTGTCTTTTCTGGGATTTTGGTGGTTGTTTCACGGTAAAGCTGTTGGTAAGACTTTTTCCCTTAGGTTTTCCTTTGTTTTTGAGGTTGGTTATAGGGGTGTTAACCCCGTTCGGTTACTGTCTTGGAGTTTCTACCGTCGAATACCTATGAATCTTATCGGGTAAGCTTTATTTCTCTTGTTTTGTTGTTGAGTTGTGTTGGCTGAGTTTTTGCAGAATCTTGGACCGCCTTTAGGCAGTAGGTTCATGGTGTTGCAGGTTTGAGTTCGACTAGGCTTGAATCTAAGGTATGTTATGATTGTCCCTCCCTTTGTCGGCATGAATTCCGTCACTGTTGTCGTCCGTGTTCATGTGTGAGTTGGCTATTTTGTGATGGCTTGTGTTATGAAATTATTGAACTCTTGCTCTTCTATTTATATGGTGATAAAGGTGTGTATAAGGTTTTGGTTTTGTTGGTGACTCGGGCTTGAGTGCGGAGAATATTAGTTATGGAAAATTATTAGGCTTGTATTTAGAGGTTGTGCATGAGGTGTGTGGTTCTTGTAGTAATTTGTGGGATGTTAGTGTGAATAACATTAGGTGATGATATTGAGAAGTGAATGAGGTATTATATTGGTTAAGGTCGATGTGTTCCATGATCTGTTGTTATATTCGAATTGGCGATCATGTCGATTGTGTTTACTTTTGATATGCTTGGAGTTAAATTGTGACTGATGCTCGTGTTATATGTTATCTGATAGCAGTGGATGATAGAGATTGGTTGGTGTTAGCTGAGGCCGTTGAGAGGTCTTTAGGGGAAGACAGTTGAGCTATGTGGGCTAGGTGTTGCTTCTTGTTTTTTCCTTTTGGACTTGCTTGGTCTATGGGGACCAGGTAGGCTATATTTGTGTGCTTTCTTGTACTTTCCAGGCTTATGGGGGCTAGGTAGGTTCTATTTGTGTGCTTGCTCGCACTTTCCAGGTTTATGAGGGCCAGGTAGGTTATATTTGTGTGCTTTCTTGTACTTGCCAGGTTTATGGGTGCTAGATAGGTTCTATGTTTTTACTTAAGTTGAGTTCTCCTTCTTTGATATCTGGTATACCTGTTGATCTCTAATTCGAGTCTTGCAGTTGTTTCTGCCTTTCATGCTCGATACATTCTTGTACTGATGCCTTAGTTGGGGCAATGCATTCGTGCCTGCAGGTGATCGTGGGCTGCTAGATTGAGTTCTTGTGTGCTGATTGGAGTTCTAGCTGAGTTGGTGCACTCCAGGTCTTTCAGAGTCTACAAATGTTGGATTTAAGGGTAGTTCGAGGCCCTATCCCGATCATTTGATTACTATTGTATTCATAGAGGCTCGTAGACTTTCTTGTGGTGTTAGATTGTTGTTATGAGCTAGGTGGGCCATGTGGTATAGTTGTTTTCCATTCCATGGCCTTGATGGCATATTGTATTTATTTTTTTGTTGGTTAGGTGAGCCAGCTTACGCTATTGTCTATCGTCCTATTCTGATTTTATAGTTGTTGTGTTGTCGAACCTTATCGGTTCTGGCATTTGTTTTATTTTTGGGCGTCACATATTCTCATATTAGGGGTGGCACCAGGTGCCAGTCACACCTCCCCAGGTTTGGGGTACGACAGACTTGGTACGAAGAATTTGGAGATAGACTGGTTAGGAGGGTAATCCTTAAATCGTCTAGTGGCTTGTCGGTGGACGGCTAGGCGTTAAAGAATAGTACCATATTGTATTAGTCGGGTTGTGGGGTTTGAGAGCTGATTGTGGACTGTTTTGAGCATGTACTAATATTGTTGTTGATTGTGTGTATGTAGTGTTTGGAGTGTGACATTGTCCCAGTAGCTAATAAGACTAGTAGGGGCTTCCAAACAGTGTAGTGCTATTTTCATCTTATGACTCAGTGTCGTTACCATATTTTTATCCATTCCTTTTCATTTTTTTAATTTTAGTTAGGCTTCCACTTAGATGTGTTCTTTTAGTTGTTGTTTTGTTGGAATTTTGCTGTGCCATGGGTTAGCTTGGACCCATTTGGTGTTTAAAGTCCTATGTCGCGTCCGAGGTCCATGCTCAGGTCATAACAACAGGTCAATAAAGTAGCCCAATGAGTTTCCAATCATCTCAAATATTGATGTACTGTTGGAGTTTGTTGACGAATTCTGGGTAGTCAAGATACACGCATCATGTCGCAATGTCAAATCAAGCGTCGCATGGGAAGCAACCCATAAGATGGTTTGGTGAAGCTTAAGTGATGAAACTACCTGCGTCGTGCCGCGACGTTAAATTAGGCGCTTCTTGAGAGGGAACCCAAGTATCTTGACCAATGTGTCTTGTAGTGTGAAGGTGAAACAGGGACTAAAGGCTGAAAATTAAAGTGCAGGTCTGGACTACAAGCCTCTGTACGACCCATGGTATAATGTTACGGCTCATAGTCCCATCCGTACTGAGAAGCAGAGACTTGAAAAGACTAAGAGGTTCACACTATGGTTGGTCATTACAAACCGTACCTAAATGGTTAAGAGTCGTAGTACCCACTGTCGTGATGAACTATCTTAAGTTCCAAAGTTCAAAAACTCTAACCTTCGAGTCATAGTACAGGTCGTGTCATCTTGATATGAACCGTACCACGCACTCGTAGGTTTCTAGGTAAGTATTTTGAACCATAGATACTAATGGAAAGAACGATTCATAGGTATGACCTACGACTCGTGGTATGAATCATGAAGGGCTAATTAAATGACATAACCCCGCCGACCTGATTGACCCTAATTTTTAGATCCGCCGAGAACTTATCCAAAATGCAAAAATTGGTTCGAAATTTCCCATAGGAACCCATGATCACCTCCTTTTACTCTCCACATACTGGTAACTCACTCCCATTCCAATTAAGCCTGAAACTGTGCAATAAATTTGCATGATTTGGTCGAATTCCTACACCTAACCGAAAGGAATTACCACTCAAGAATTGGGCAAGTAAGTTTTTTCTTGCTAGCAGTAGCCGAACCTTCATTGTGAATCCTCCACTTATGAAAATGTAGTGGAGGAATATGATCAGTAGGTTAAATGTGATCTTGTATTTGGTTTTTGGAATAAAAATGATCAACAAATTTAATTGCTTATGGGTTGTGAATTAATGGGAAAATATGACTGTAGGGACGTAGTGGGTAGGTGAAAGTATGTGGTTTTGTGAATAAAAGGGGTGGTGAAGTCTGAGTAGTCACCCCGAAAATAATGTTGCTTGCTCAGTTTTTAATGCACAGGGTGAGGAAAGTCTTCACAAGCCATTCTACAACTCCTGGCGTCTTACTACAACTCGTAGGATGACTCGTTCAGAGTGTCCCATAATATTAATGTCTTAAATTGATGGTAATAGAGTTTTTACAAATCATGACATGACACCAAAAGTTGTACCAAGTGGTCGTATAAGAGAACCATAAAGGGTCATTGTTAGAATAAAATTGCGACCCATGGTATGACTCATAGGATAACACATGAATCGTAATAACGACTCGTACCTAAACATCTGAAGTGACAAATTCTCAGAAGTTAATAATGCGACCATTAGTACGAATCATACCACCTTGATACGAGTCGTACCAATGAGTATTAATTGTGCAAAGGGATATTACGAGTCTCAATACGGACCGTACCACCTTGGTACAACTAGTGCAGATGAATTACTAAGATACTGCAAATACTCTTTCTTGGTTTTATTCTCTGATATCACACGTACTAATTCCTTCTCAACAGGTATAATGGAACGCAAAGGAAAAACCAACAAGAATGCTCAGGACAAGAAGTCCATAGATGAGATTGTAGCCTAGAGGGCTTTGAGGGATGAAGCCTCTGCATCTGAGCAAGAAGAAGACTGTAGAGAAGTACTTGCTGACAACTAACAAAACTAATAAGCCACGAACTACTATGGCAAAGGCCAAGTCTCAGGCCATAGCTACCTCAAATTCTCCAGTAGAAGCTCCCTAGTCTAAGGAGGGAGATGATACATGGTCCCAAGTGTCTGGTAATGGCTTGAATGTAGAGGTAGGGTCGGCTGAGGCCCAACCTAATTAGGGTTTAGCTTAGGCCGAATCTGGGGGCAAGATGATAAGCAAACCCCACCCAACGAGAGGCGCACCATAAGGTGGGTTGTGGCTAGAGCTCGGGAGATCTATGAGAAGGGCGTCACACTCAAGAAGTAAAATCCTAGGAGGAGCATGCAGGTGTATTAAATGTGTTAGAGGAGATGAAACAGCTATTTGATATGTATGACTTAAGCTAGATTGCAAGAACCCCTGACAACTTCAACGCTTACATGGTCTGGGAGTTCTATGCCAACTATTTGGCAACCATGGAGCATCAGAATCTAGCTGGAAAAAAGGTGAAAAGAGCAGCCCAGACAAGAGACTGTCATAGTTTGGGGGTGGATCGTGGACATATCAGAGCGGACCATTGCCTGGGCACTATACGGGCTAGATTATCAAGCTCCAGCCTCCACAACAATGTTTGACCACCCCATTGAGGCCCTAAAAAGGGTCAAAAAGTTGAGTGCTCAGGAGAGGCAGAGGCATGTGAGGTGGTTGGCTAGTGTGATTACTGAGGAGAAGGAGGATGCGGATCGGGTGACTAGTGGATGGCAGGTCACCAAAGGCTAGCTCAATTTCATTACGAAGGCCTGTTGGACAGTAGTCCGCCATAGGTTGGCGCCTACGACTAATGATAACACTTTAAAAACTAGCAGAGCAGGACTGGTGGAGAGAAATATGTTAGGGTATGATATCATCATCCCACGAATCATAGCAAAGGAGATTCGAGGCCTAGCTCTAGCATTGAGCATGACCATCCTATTCCCGGGTCTCATCTATAGGCTTTTTAGGGAAGCAGGTGTCCGTGTCATAATAGAGATTGATACCAGAGATAGAGGTGGAAAAACTGTAGATATTGGCCTGATTCATGATGAAATAAACCCTATGGGGTGGGTGAAAGTACCACCAGTAGTCCTGACATTGTAGATAGTTGGGGGCGAGCATGTAGATGCCCCCACTTTAGTTGAGCAGAATGAGATGTTGGCCATTAAGGCCGGAGATAAAGAAGCTACTTTGGGCACATCATCCACTCCTCCATCAGCTACTTCAGGCCAGGTTCTGGCTGATTATGTCCTAGTACCGCAGGATTTATAAAAAAATATAGCCAATAGGCTTATCTTAATAGAGAAGAAGGTGAATAAGGCAACCAGAGCCTTCCGCACTAGGCTTGATAGTTTTGAGCTTCGGCTCCAATGAGAAGTTAGCAGAGCTGCCAGATGTGTGGAGATTGCAGAATAAGTTGTGCTTAATCAGGAGTAAGGCCGCCAAGCTGTCATCTGGAAAGCCGATCATATTACGAGCCTCCATCATTCTTATATTTGAGGATGAGCCTGATAAGGTGATGGATTATGAGAGGTTTTGGACTTATGAGGAGAGATAAGGTAGAAGCAGAGATCATCTGAGGTAGTCAATGAGGAGACCTCCAGGAATAGGAGCAAGAGAGAGAGGGAGCATAGACGGTTGACAGTAGCTAGCTAGAAGTCTGATGACCAGCATATGTATGAGCTGCAAGAGAGAGTTAGAGGAGCAGGGAGCTCAACTACTGTTCCTAGGTAGCCTGTGAGTGGTAAGGAACCTTTACGTGAGGCACATTTAACCTAGAGAGATATTGAGGTCGTTGAGACAGCCAAAACTTCTACGGGGGTAGGATAACCCCTACTATCACCACACACCATTAAGTGTGCCGACCACTGCTAGAGTCCTGATTGCTAAGGCGGTGAGTGTGCCATCACACCCACATGTTGAGGATGACAGGAGCGCCTAGATGCCATAGGTATGTGACCTCCCTGGTCTTTTATCTCACTTCTTTGGGGACAAAGCATGTTTTTTGAGGGCGGGTGTATCTATTTGTTATGTTGATCCGAGGGTTTTCATTGTTGAATTTCTTTTTTTTTCAAATGTGCTATCTAGTAGAACAGACATTTTTAGACTTTTTTTAACTAGAAGTAATTTAGGAGTACTTAACAGCTAATGAAATGGACATGTATGTGATGTTTTGTAGTTTTTTAAAAAATGACCTCTTTTTAAAAATTGTTTGTGATTAGCTGTGTGTGTTTACTGCAAAGCATGACCAATGTGGATCTTTTTATGGAATTTGATAGATTAGCATAATTACATATAGAATTGTTGTGCATGAACCAAATAGGTAGTGTGATATAAGTCTGTACTATGTATAAGTGAGTCCTTACCTAGTTCGATGCTATGCAGCTGATCCAGAACATGCCCAGTTTTACTTTGACTTGGTTAGAGGATAGTTAGTTAGGAAAGGATCGTAGGCCCTTTTTTGACTTAGCTCCCTTTTAGCCGAAATTGCCTGACCAAATGAAATAAGTATCCGTTGATCCAAATGTTTGAGCCTAAATAGATCACTTTCTTTGATTATCCCATTCACCTTCCTACTTATTTATAATGAACCTATTTGGCCCTAGTCTCTCCATTTATATTTTGAACGTTAGCTCAGGCAAAAGTCCTAAGTTGATGGTGGCTATTGTAGGGGAGTGTAAGCTATATGAGTAAATGAAAGGAGAAAATCTAATCAGTGAAAAGTGGTAGTGGTGTGAAAGAAAAAAACAAAAAATGAAAAAGAAAATAAGACTTTGAACGTTAAAGAAAAAGAGAAAAAGTGAAAATAAACCACACCCACAAGTTGAAAGCTGAATAAAATGGAGAAAAGGGAGAAAAAAAGGAGAAAAACATAGAAGTGAAGCTAAAAGTTGTGTAGTTCCAGGGAGACTTAGTCACTATTGTCCATATTTAAGACACTCATCCCTAAGCCTACATTACAAGACAATGAAAGTCCTATAGTGATCCTAACTAGACTTTCTGAAAAACTAGAGTAAAGAAAATAAGGGCAAGCTATTGGTATCACTTGTGTAGTATTTGAACTTCTTTATGACAGTGAGAGCTTTTCTTGATAGTCCAGGTCTCTTATATACATATCATTGTAAGTGTTTGGGACATCTTTAGTTGTAAAGGTACATGGGTTGTATTGGATACATCTAGTTGTCTGTGTAAATATCATGTCTAGATCCCTTTGTGTCATGAGTAGTAGTTGCACGTATACGCATCAATCCTGGTTTTATGTATTTGAATAAAAGTGGGTCAGTACTTGATAGTGGTCATGTGTGCCAATATTGTTATTATTGGTTGTAGGTCTTTTATTTTACTTTCTAGTTAAGCTCCATGTTTGAAGCATCACTGGCGACCAGACCGGTGAAACACAGGTGCCAACCCATGAAATGTCAGTTAACTGCTGAATACTAAGAAGATAACTGAAGAGTGCGATGGACACCTGTGTTAAAGTGGCAAACAACCGATTCTCACTGGCGATCGCCGGTCAAACGCACGTCCAGGTATGTAATGCATTTCAAATATAGACCACTTTGTTGACCAACTCGATCCAAAAATTTAAAAATCCGTTCAAAACTCTTCAATTCCCTATAAACCCTTTTTCCCTCTTTTCACTGTGTAAGACCGACGAATAACCGACACCTGGTGTGTCTTCACCTGTATTTTGCCAGTGTTCCACCGGTGCTGCCAACACTTAACATCTGAACCCTTCAATTATCTGTCATCCAATTTTTATAATTTCCTTCCTTAGATTGAAATATATGTAACTCTTTTTCCATCATAAAAGAAAATACAAAAGGTAATATTGTTGTAAGGAACTAATATGGTCCTACAGATTATGTCGTCCTCTAGGCAACCAAGCAAAGCCAAGGCCCCGACCTCATCTAAAAGAAAAGGAAAGGGGAAAGCAAGGTTGACCCCAGGCCCCAACACTATAGAAGCCATTATCTTTTGCGTGCAAGACATGGAGGGGCATTATTCTATTTACAAGGGGCGCTCTATCACAGTAGAGAAGAACTTCGACTTGGTTGGACTACGGGGTGACTTCCCTAACATCACTGCACAATTCACTAACCGCCAATGGAACATTTTTACCAATCCTCTGCCAGACTTCTACAATAGCCTAGCGCCCGAGTTCTATGCATCATGCCAGGCTAGCCAAGAGAGCATACATCATAGAGGCAAGGTTTATGAATTCCCCTGCCTTCCCTAAGATATGGTGAGGGGTGTAGAAGTTGACATCATACCGGTGGCAATCAATTCTTTATTGTGGGAGGACGAGATTGACCCCAAAACTTAGTATTCAGCTAGAACTACCAACAAATAGGATTAGTTTAGTTGGATTGCGCCTATCATTGTAGCTAACACACCTTTCTAGGCTTCAATGGGTGGTGAGATCTCTCGACATGATTTAAAGTTTGAAGCCAAGTTGTGGCTTGATTTTAGTTGCAGCCGCTTCATGCCCTCAAAGAATGAGTAGAGGGTAAATTTGGAGGTGGCCATCCTCATACCTTGAAAAATAATAGGTGTCCCCATAAACGTTGGGGAAATAGTGGTGATTAAAATAAAGAAAAAGTCGAGGCAAGATGAAACTTCAATGCCCTATATTGTACTTATATCACAGCTTTGCCTCCGAGCAGGAGTACCACTTTTCCCATATGAGGCCCCCAGCTCTACTACTGGTGTGATCATTATGGATAGGAATAGGGATGCGGATGCTCCTAAGAGCAAGTGAAAGTGGATGCAAGCCATTGAAGTCCCTGAGGAGTTCATCTCTCACGAATTTGACAAGGCCCCTATGGCCCTCGATCTCAATATGACACATCCTAAGGC
Source organism: Datura stramonium (assembly GCA_018107945.1). Lineage (NCBI taxonomy): Eukaryota > Viridiplantae > Streptophyta > Magnoliopsida > Solanales > Solanaceae > Datura > Datura stramonium. The sequence continues at coordinate 34,377 of JACEIK010002535.1, forward strand.
AGCGCTGGAGAAGCACCTAATGGGGGAGCCTCACCTCCTCCCATATATTCTTAGTAAAGAAGCCTCCACAAACTTGCAGAGATGACACACCCCCATGAGAGCCAACTTTAGAAATTAGCGAAAAGTCTCCCTACCCTGATTTCCAAGATGTTGAAAAAGGAGAAGAAGTCAATGTATGATAGGTTGAGCAAGTTATGCTCGTGCGTGGATGTTTTGGAGGTGGCTGTCACTTCTCTCTGGGCTGAAGTAAGGGAAAGGTTGGATGTAAATGGCAGTGCCCGACATGAGCATTCTTGACACAACTATGGCTTCCCCTTCTACAGTTAGAGGCCCCATAGATGAACTGCTCAAGGGCTTGGGGGACGATGAGGAGGATCTGGGAGATGATGACAATGATGAGAATTCTAAAGCCGAGGAGGATGATGATGACAATGAGTGACCACTTTAAGGAGTTCTTACCCTAACTTGTTTTGTATGCATACATTGGGAATAATGTATTATTTTAGTTGGGGGTGGGATGAGTGTATCTCTTATGTGGTCATTGTTATTGATGTTGATATTGCCCTTTTTTGGCTTTTGTTTTTTATTTGTTATTATAGTAAGCCTTTGTCAGACTCGGGATGCCCTTGTCAGGTTATTATTGGTTGACGATTGATGTTGCCCTTATTGGGCTGTTGTTATTGATAAATGTTTATAGGTTATTGAGTCTTTGTCAGGCTCAAGATGGAAGAAATGAAAATTTTATTCTTTAATTGTTATTGCACGTGATTGGGTCCTTATTTAAATTGCAAAATGTTTTATGACCCAATTTTTATTTTCCCCTTTGTAAATAGTAGCTGGTGAATAAACTCCAAGAGTTTTCATCATACCACCATTCTTTTTCGAGAAGCAATTTCTTTTTATTTTCTTTTTCTATTATCGAACTGGGTGACATTTTCCTATGATAGATTGTAAAATGACATTCTTAAGGGAAAATGCCATGTTTTTGAGTCTTGTTGAAATTGTTTTTGAGGGGTACCACCAAAAAAAATTTGTGTGGCATGAAAAAATGAATTTTGAAGAAATGGGGCATTTGAAATGGAAAATGTAACATTCTCTTGTCATATATTGCACATTCCTTGTTTGGCTTGTTGATTCACATGCTCAATTGTCTTAAAATCATAATTTGGCTATAGTGATGTATTGTGTGAACTCCTTGGAGTGTGATTCCTTGTGTGGTGAGGCTGATTGAATGATTCCCAAGCATATACATTTGCCTAGAACTTGCCCTAAGTGTAATTCAAGGTGAAATCCTAGAGGCAGCTGCACTTAAAACATGATTTTCGGCTTTCTATTAGTTACTTCACCCAAAATGACCTCCTTAAACATCTTCCTTTGCTAGCTAATGTTTAGCTTTTGACCTTTTTTTTAAAAAACCACATTACAAGCCTAATGACCCTTTTTAATCCCCAACTCTGGCATCTATCCTCCCTAGTTGCTAGTGGTGAAAGAATGAAGAATATGGATTGAAGCCCAGGAAGAGGGAGAGATAAGGAAATGTGTATAAATGAGGCAAAAGCCTAAGTTTGGGGGTTCACAAGAAAAGGGAGAAATGTAATAGATTCAATGTATGGTAGCACCAAATTGTGATTAAAATAAATGAATTGATTAGTTGAAAAACCGTGAACCATTTAAAAGAGAATAATAGTGAAAGGTGATACCTCTTCTTTAGATGAGGCAAAATGTGGAATACAAAGGTGTTATGAGAGTGACTCTTGTTAAACAAAAGATGAAGATGATGAGCAAGGAGACATAAGGTGGAATGATCTCAATAGTGTGATGGGATGTTAACAGTGTTCACAAATAGGCATTAGGGAGGTCCTAACCACTAAAATACGTTGATTATCCTACCTTAACCCCTATCCTTCATCATGACCCCCATCTCCTAATTTATTTTGATTGTAGCCACTATACACTTGTGGCGAGTTACACGAAGGGTAAGCTAATGGGTTAAGTTATGTGCATGGAGAATTTCTTTGTGAGAGTGAGCGCTATTGTCTTATTTTATAATCCCTTGTGTGTGCATTGCCTTGATGATAAAAAGAGATTCTCTATTCTTATGAGTGGAATCACCCCCTTGGACAACATGCTTGCATCAATGTCAACTAGTGATTGGGACATTACTGTTGTGAGCTTCAAGGCAAGCTTTGAATGTGAATTTGTAAATATTTGTGTGCTTGTTTTGTAAAATCATGCCCTTGTTTCAAAGAATGAAAACATTTGTGAATCATGCTTATTCATTGTGGTTACCTCTTGAAACTTTTGCAACACATTTTGAGGAGTCTATTCTTTTTTCCTTGAGTCGTTGAGAATTTTTTGGGTTGTCTTAGGCTCAGAGGTCCTTGGTGCATAAAATCATATAGTATAATATGCTATTCCATTTGCTCATCTATAATGAATTGCATTACTTGAGGACAATCAATGGTACAAGTTTTGAGGTTTGATGAGTTGGTAATTTACCAACTCATTAGGCTCTTATACATGATTTTTTTGGTTTTCAAATCTTTTAGGTGGATTTATGATCTTTCTCCTTTATCTTTTCACATATTTAACTTGAGTAGTGAAAGCATGAAATTGAGCAAAAAGAATGAAAATTGAAATGAAGACCGACGATTGAGATAAGGACCGATGCTCCACAGGAGGACACCTATAAAATACCAATCACTCGTATATACCTACTGGGCTGAAGAATAATGGTTAAAGGAAGACCACGAATCAACACCAAGGAGCCACCAGTGCCAATGCTGAATCGATCTATAACCCACTAGCACCCGAATGCAACAGACTGGTGGACTGCGAATAAGTATCGGCAAACCGCCGATGACTGGCAAGTGAGGTCCATCAAAAAAGGTCAAAAGCATTTGTTTCATAAAAAGAGGAGCTTTTCGTATCCTACTTTTGTACATTTTTAAAAGAGAACTAAACCTTCTATTCCACATCATTATTGCATTGTTTTGAATATTAAATAGGATGTAGAGAGAAGTTGGAGAATTGAATTGTAGAGAGAGAAAGCTTCATCTTCTTCATTGAAAATGTAGAAAAACTCCATTGAAGACTTGAACCTTGTGCTTGAATTTTCTTACTCATTTTGTTGAATGGATATTGAATTATTCCTTAATGCAATGTCTTCTTCTACTTAAATGAGTAGCTAAATTCCTTACTAGGGGTGTGTGAATGATTAAAGTTGATTTGGATTGGGTATTGCTTAATTTATCATATATTTACCCAATTAGTATAATTCTAGTGTTTTATCTAAGTTTAATCTGAATACTCATAGTTACATATGTGGGTTGTATTTACTTACTCTAATTTTTCTTGAACAAGGAATTTAGAGTATGTGTGATGAAACATTAGTGGGTAATTGGGTGTTGATCATGTGGGGTTTAGCTAGAGATAGACAAAACCCATTGTCATACACCCATTGAGAATAAAAGTTATAAATAGTTGATTCTTCCCCAAGTTGAGGTGGTTGTTATGAAAAGGACTTCGGGATTTGAGAAAACCTAATGTATAAGTCACCTAATTGGTTGAAAAATGTAAGGTGCCACCTCGTCCACAGCTAATTATACTATTGAGTAATTCTAGGAGATTTTAATAATCCCAATCGTATGATGCCTCGATAATATCACACCCCTAGTAGTCTCTTCTTTGGTATTTTCTACACTTTGTCCCTGTGTTCATGAGCGAATTTGTAGTTCCATTGAGAAGTTGTGATTTCCCCAATTATTCCTTTATTATTATTGAGACATTGATGCAAATTACTTCTATTTGATAGACAACTCTTGCGTAATCAACTACTATTCCCTTTGGGATTCGACCCATACACTCGTTGGGTATATTTGTTTTGCCAACAACCGTTTACACTATCTCGTTAAGAGGAGTTAATTTGAAAGTTATCACACACTCCCTAGTAACATAATGTATAATCCAAATAATGACAACCACTGCATGACTATAACTTCTAGGAGTGGAAAAATCACAGTTGATCCGCCCATGCCAGTTGTAGTTGAAATGGGAAAATCGAAGGATATTGATTTAGATGAGGAGGATGAGACTGTAGAGAAAGTAGTTGATCGTAGTGCAAGTTTGACCAAGAATCTAGTTGATACAAAAGATCTTGCTATTGAAAAAAGGAAATGTGAAAGAGGCCCCACAGATTTTGAGGCATATCCCTCGACCGCCCAACCTTTTCTTCAGAGAATGGAGAAGAAGATGGATGATGTGAAATTTTAGAAACTTTTGTCCATGTTAAAGAAGTTATTGCTAAATACTCCCTTGGTTAAGGCATTGGAGTAGATGCCTGGGTATGTGAAATTCATGTAGGACCTGGTGACGACGAAAAAATTTATGAGCTATGAGCTAGTTGGAAATTTGCACCATTGCAGTTCCATAGCCTCACGAGTCCTTGCACAGAAAAAGAATGACAAGATGCCTTCATCATCCCATGCACTATCAGAGATTTTGAGTTTGCTAGAGCATTGTGTGATCTGGGAGCTAGCATCAATCTGATGCCACTAGCTGTATCCAAAAAGATGGGCTTGGGAGCCCCCACACCGATGACAATACAACTATTGATGGAGGAATGCACAATGAAAAAGCCAGTGGGTTTCCTTCATGATATGTTAGTGAAGGTAGAAAAGTTCATCTTTCAGCTTGACTTCGTGATTTTTGATTGCAGAGTGGATTTTGTGGTTCCCAGCATTTTGGGGCGACTATTCCTTTCCACTGGAAGAGCCCTGGTAGATGTTGAAGCTGGATAGTTGTAGTTCAAGATGAATGAAGAAGAGGTTACTTTCAACGTCTGCATGTGTAAACCCTAAAATTCCCTAAGATTAGATCCGAGGACTAAAATGAGAAAATAGGAAAACCTACACCAGGTCACAGAATGAGTCATTGTGTGACTCATCAAGTAACACGATAGGTCATTGCGTGATCTGTTAAGTGCAAAATGTTGGTGAAAAACTTGCATTTCAGAGAGTATGACGATTGGTTAAGTGACCCATTAGGTGACACGATGAATCGTCAAGTGAGGCATCAAGAAAAGACCAAAAGTAGGAAAAATGGCCAGTGATAATGGATCAGTGGTGACGACCTGTCAAGTCTCCTAACAGGGTCGTCGGATCACCCGTTTGGGACTGCCAACGTAATTTTTTCTAGTCGGGTTTTTAAGGGTATTTTCAAAATTTATAAGTTTCTAATTCCTAAAGTAAGTCATTTAAAGCTTAGTAAAAGGTGTTTTTAAGGATTTTAATCATCCTAGACCCTCATTGTACTCTTAACACCACTAAGTGATGATCAAATCCCCTCTTCTCTCAAGGCTCAAGAACTAGGGTTTCATCTCCAAAGTGCAACAAGCTTTAAGTTCGTTAGAGGAATCCTTCAACCAAGTATGTGAAGGGATTTAAACAAGGATTTCCTTTCATCATTGTGTCCCATATTATGTCAAAAACCCTAGTTATTTTTATTACCTAGAAAAGCATGTCCTAGGGTTTTGATTCTACGTATAATTTCTCTTATGTTAGTCTTGTCTTTTGAGCTTCTTATGACAAATAGCTATGTATGTTCATGATTAACTTCTTAAATTCATGATTTTATGTCCATTATAGGATAATACCATGATTTCTAAGACCTAACCATCATTTAGCACTATTTTCTAAAATATGGTTCGTTTGATATAAATGATTCTTCCTTGATTACGGAACATAATATTTACACTATGATTTGAGTCTATGATTTTCACGAATTCAATATGATTAGCATGTTTATGGTTCTAAAGAGTCTCAGTCCTCTTCTAGTAAGAAAGTAACCCTGACTAGTCTTAGGACATTAGTTTTGATCCCTTAGTATTAGCATATTCATGGTCCTTTAGGGCTCTCTGGATCCTTGTTAGATAAAGTGGTTCCGACTAGTCTGAGGATATCAGCTTCAGATTAATCAGTTTACATGTATCATTATGTTCAGTAAGAAGTAGTACTTAGCACCAACTAGGCCAGAGTTCCAATGCACCCAGGTCTCAAAACTATGTGCTACCATACGATAAGGAATTCTCAATGGTAGAGAATGTTTCCCTTTGTACGAGGAATATGGGATCTTTGCTAGTTGATAATGTTTCCCTCACCTCAATGGACTCATGCAGGGCTCCTCATTAGCTGAGAGTGTCTCCTTGAAATTATGAGTGATATAACGTCAGTCATGGTTCATACCCTTGAAAAGGTATGAACACTCTCCTAACTAGGGTTATAGGTCGGGCTCCATGAGGCTCACATTGGAGTTTTTCAGTTAATAGGCTCTCCCACAATACAATTCAGTTTAAATTTTAGTGCAGTTATTTCAGTTACAATTTTCAGATTAGGATTTCAAATTCAATCTTCAGTACATGTACCTGACGTTAAAGCTTGATTTACTTGTGTTTCATTAATTTTTTTCAAACTTGCATCCTATTAGTATTCATGCATCTACGAAAGGGTCATTTTACTTCATCTCAATTTATGCATTAAGCAGTATTTATATATAGTTTTTTCTCATATTCATAGTATGTTCTCATTTCCAGTTTTATTTCCTGCATACTTAGTATATTTCAAGTACTGACCATATACTTGATGTGTCGTATCATTTTATGATGTAGATTCATGTATTCATACTCAATCCCGCAGTTAGACACGTTCCAAACTCTATCAGCTGACAGTGGTGAGTCCTCATCCTCCGAGGACAGGAGTTATTTTTCCTTTATTTCAGTACATTTATAGTTTTAGATTTTGGAGTTAGTTGGGGACTTGTCCAAAAAACTCATCACACTAGTAGAGGAATTCAGATAGTTTAGTGTTAATTTCATCTTATGACTCAGTATGGTTATCATATTTTTATCCTTTCCTTTTCATTATTATAACTTTAGTTAAGCTTCTACTTAGATGTGTTCTTTTAGTTTTTGTTATCTTAGAATTATGCTATTCCATGGGTTAGCTTAGGGACATTCGGGGTTTTTATGTCCCGTGTCGTGTCTGAGGTCCATGCTCATTTCATGACAGCAGGTCAACAATGGGGGTTGCCTGGGGTAAGTGATGTAGGAAGCTCAAAGATCAATTATATGTTCTACCAAGTGTTAAAGAAAGTAGAATCCACTGACAATGGGGTTCGAGAGTTGAAAGGGGAGGTGTCTAACCTCGCCAAAATCATGAGCTCCCACTCAGCTTCGATCAAACACCTTGAAGCACAAATGATCCATTTAGCTGCACAAATCAACCCTCACATGAAGGGTGCACTTCCTAGTGACACTGTCCCGAACCTAAAGAAAGATGGCCATTGCAAGGCAATCATGACTAGGAGTGGCAAGATATTGAAAGATGTGGGGGTGAAACCCAAGGATGTTGATGCCCCGTAGGCAAATGATGATGATGTGTTGAATGAGGTGCCAAAAGCACCGATGTTTGTGATAATGAGGAAGGAAAAGATGAGGGAGATGTTTGTATGACTCTCTTTGATGAGGTTCATGTAATGATGGGCAAGAAGGCCCCTAATGACAAGGATCATGAAGTGAGAGTTCCCTCACCATATCCACAGTGGTTGGCCAAAAAGAAGGAGGATAATTAGATTCAGAAGATTATTGAAATGTTTAGAAAATTATCTATCAACATACCGCTGGTGGATGATTTGATTCAAATGCCAGGATATTAAAAATTTATGAAGGAACTCTTGAAGAAAAATAAGGTGGTGAATACGGGCACCGATGAGGTGACCCATCATTGCAGTGCTATCATGACTAAAAACCTTGCAACAAAATATGAATATTTTGGGGCATTCACCATTTCTTTCACAATTGGCTTGTGCATGTTCAATAAGATTCTGTGTGATCTGGGTGCTAGTATTAATCTCATGCCTCTAAGATATTCAAGAAACTCGGGTTAGGGAGTCCAAATCTTCCTCTATGAGGCTGATGATGGCGGATAGGTCAATCAAGCAACCCATTGGAGTGCTAGTCAATGTTCTTGTGAAGGTCTATAAATTCATACTCCCAATTTATTTCATTGTGCTGGATTATGAGATGGACATCGAGGTGCCAATCATCTTAGGGTGAGGTCTACTAGCAACAGGAAGGGCTTTAATTGGTGTGGAGCTCGGGGAGCTAATGTTCTGGGTATGAGGTGATGGGTCACCTTCAATATATGTCATGGTAGTGCTCGACACTGAAGAAGAGAATTCTGAGTGTTTTGAGGATGAGAGTGAAGTAGAGGATGATCCTCTAAAATGTTAAAAATAAAGAAGGCATCCGTTGTTCCACGACATTAATAAAGGTGCTTCTTGGGAGGTAACCTAAGCACTTTTATCATGAGAATTTTGATGTTTTGTTGTTTTCGATTTTGTAGATATCTTGGATACATAAACAATGGAGAAGAAAAACAGGGCAGACATGACATTAGACTGGCGAACACTGGTGCCAACATGGAACATGATGCCCTGTCACAGCTAATGAATAGAAGAAAGGGACAAAGGAGAGGAGACCGGCGACTCACCGGCGGAACACCGATACAAATTCGTGAAGTGTCGGTGAATCACCAGCTCAAAAAGTGTACCTAGAAGTTTAGGGGTGTTCGTTGAGACACCGACGTAGTCCTTTGAACGCCGAGCTGCTCGGTGCCAGATTCATTGGCTAAAATATAACATTTATCATCATTGATCCCCTTTAAAACATGCTTAGCCATGAATCATAGTCCCTTTTCATCGGCCAACATCATAAATCGGTAAATCATGAAATTTTCTTCAAAAATCATAAATCATTTATCAACATGTGGGCATTTCCCAATACTTCATCATATTCAATTCTTTCAAAATATGCTCATAAATATGGGTAACTTGGAAATCATTCTTTTCTATCATCAATAAACTCAAATTATAGAGCAGTCAGCATAAATCATAACTTTCATGAACTTTCATCAAATGGGCATTTTAGATTTAAAAGATAGAAACATGATTTTGAAGAAAATAATATAAAAACAGCCCATCATTCAAAAATTCAATAATTAAAACTCAATTAAATCATACCCATAAAGAGAAATCAAATCTTCATTCATTTGAGTAAAACCCCATAGACTTGAATAGGAGGTTCATGATTTAAATTGAAATGAAGCATGGTGGGGAAGAATATACTTGAAATGATGTAGTTCAGGGACTAAATAGGTGGCATGGGTGGGGAAGAATTTCACCCATTATAAAACCCTACATACCTGGGAATGGATTGACCCAAAGTTCCTTGAACACCCACAAAGAAATTGATGAAAATTTGGGGAAGAAGGCCTTGAATCTTCCAAAAAACTCTCTAAGCTGTTTCATGAGAATGGGCATGCATAAAAGACTTAATCCATCTTGTCTCACTACAAAAAAATATCCAAAACAACGTAGTTTAGGGTCTCAAAGCACGGAATAGTCAAAAATGTCCTTAATAAAATTTCCCCGAAAACTGTCTCAAACGGACCAACGACCGACCTAATGGGTCTGGCAACATACTACGACTTGTGGTATCGAGTCATCGGGTCCACTGCCTCATAACACATCTCAGATCCTTCCCACGACTCATCAGGACAAGTCATTACTTCAAACCATGAGTCATTGAATCGATCGTCGTCAACTCCTTGACCAATCTGACTTCCATTTCCACGAGCCTCACCACGACTCGTGGTTCCTTCCAATGAGTTGTGGTCTCCATCCGTTGAATTCACTGGAAACCTTAACCCACAAGAAACGACTTGCAACAATGGGTCTTTCCTCCTCACCACGAATCGTGGGATGCCCAATAGTTTCTCCCTTAGCCTAAGCTCAGTCCTTCTAATGGCTGGTAACAACGACTCATTGTTCCTGACAACGAGTCGTTACACCGTCCGTTGTCACCATAGCTCCCCTGAAACCCCATTCCATGACTACTTTCGATGACTTGTGGTATCCACCCACGAGTCATTGAGTCATTCGTTCTATGATGTTTTTTCCAGTTTTGTGCATTTCTCAAATTAAACTCCTGGTCTATACTTAAGCCTTTCTGGGGTATTACATTACCTTAAAGTTTTCTACACTTTTAACTTATTCATACCTCTTGACGTGCCCCGCATCGAGTGCCAATAATTTGATGGCTCTTTTTCACATCGAGCGCGTCCGCAAGTGTACGGGTCGTGCAATATAGTGGCTCTTTTTAAGAACCGAATTGTCGAACCCACAGGGACTGGACCCATTCCTCTAACTATCCATTTCTAGTGTGATCTTAAATATCTAAAGTGTTGGTGATAGATATTTTTGATTGAAGAATAATTAAGTCTAAGTTTGGGTCAACGAAATATTACGAAAGTGCTCACAAGACAACATAGAGTTAAAACCGAGATAATCATGCGATAATACGATTTCACGAAAAGGAATAAGCATGGAACTATCAATTTATTTATTTCACATAATTAAATTGCATGTTCATGGTCTTTCGAGCCTCTAAACATGGCAATCTAGCCTCACTGCATCATTGTGAGCGAGGAGTTTAATTTTCTAGTCGGCAATCATTATGTTGTGGTTTACGGGGGAAAGCTTGATTAGGGACTTTAGGTGCGTCTAACCATTAACTCAACTTAGCCTCCATGACTAATTCTTCGAGTGGTGATGTGAAATCCCAAGTTGGGCTTTCATAACCCCAGTGTGTCCAACCCGAGCACGGTGTTAGGTATATTTCTATCCAAACACGAGAACCTCTCGAGATTACAATCATGCTCCCTCACATTCTCATGTCTGACCTAGGTAATGCCTTCTCCAAGCTATTACCCAAGCTAACAATATGCTTTCATGGTGATCAATCATAAAAACAACCAACAAATCAGAATGCAAGACAAAATAACAATCAATAACTTGATTCCAAAATAATTTCAACAAAAATCACAATCATAGTGTGGCTTCAACCTAGAGGAAGGGTTCTAACCATTCATGTTAAGTAAAACTACTCTACACTACAATTAATCTACCTAAACTACATACTTACACGATATTGGTAGATGAGAAGGGAATTTGACAAACCCTAGCTGAGTTCTCCCACTTCTCCCTTCCTCCTAGGCGGTTTTCAGAATAAAATTATGACCGTGGAATTAGGAGCTAAAGGGTCCTATTTATAGTAAATGGGCTTTGATGCCATTGCTTTGTCGTGGAACGGCTCGTGCCACGAATTGTATCGCGAGCCTTGCCTTCGTGACACGGAGACGCCAGCGCTCAGCGAAAATCACCTGGCTTGGCCTCGCGGCACCACGCGCGTTAGCTGGCATGTCCGCAGCGCTTAGGCGCGCATTGACACCTCGTATCGCGCGGCTGTCGTGGCACGTTGCCAACATGTAGGAGTGGGCTGTTGTGCGCGGCCTGCACCGTGGCATGTTGCGGCGTCTTGGTGGGCTGTTTACATTGCCTCCTCTTTGCCGACGGTTCGGCGTGCTAATTCTGTTTCCAAGCTTCTTCACAACTCATGGATTAGCTCCTCAAAGTCATTAAAACCTACAAAACAAAGGCTAATCATGTTGGTTAGCACTTATCTTCACATTCATATAAAATCACATGAAAATGTATAAAATAATTTAGACAACAAGACTAATTTAAGTTATAAAGCGTATCACGGGCATGACATTTTTGCCGTGATCCACAACCATAAAGCCTTGTTGATCCTCCAGGCAACCTTTTACATATCATACATATGGAACTCCACTTCAAATTTAGAAAGATAATTCCAAGCTACGTCTATAATGATTACACTAAGATACAAGTTAAAAATAGAGCATGCACAGATTTAATCACCGAAATGGAATACAACTATGTTAAGACTTCTTAACCTCAAGAATCGACTCTCAATCTTAGCAAGCTCGTGCAAATCAGCGATTAAGAAATCCCACATGAATTTTATCCTTCATTAAACATGTGCCCTCATGGAAAGAAGTTACCCAATGTCACACGCAAAAATAATTTCTAAATCACAACATGTGTGGGTACCTAAATAAAATTTCCCTCCCACTCTCTGAAATTCACATGCATCATGTCATGACCCACGTAAGCATGGTGTTTCCTCCCTAATTCGAGGATGTATGAATGTAAGATCAAGTAGGACTTTTTAGGTTGTAATGTAAGCAGAGTACGGTAGGTGCGATTATGGCCGATGTGGTGACTATCTTTCCTCAAGCGCTTTTTTAATACATCACGCCCTCATTGCGAACTTCCCTTCCCTTACTTTACCTTTTTATCCTTGGTAGTTTTATTTTTCCTCTTTTGTTTTCCCTTTATTTAGGCACTTTTGGCTTATTAGTAAGGAGTTTTATAACTAATTTTGCATTACTTTGTTTTCTTACTCCTTAGCAATGATCAACCACTTTTACACAAGTGCACCTTTGTCCTTTCTCAACCTACCCAACTTGCTACTTTTCATTTCTTTTAAATTCCTCTCACTCCTTTACTCTTTTAGATTTTCTTCTTCAAGCGCTTAGGAGCTTTGGGTCAAGTGCAAGGTTAATGAAAGAAAAGAGTTAAACATGTTGTAGCTATCAAGAAATAGGCTCAAGGCTCACTTGGGGCTAACTAGGATTAATTTTTCAAAGGTAGGTAAAATGAGGATTTTGAACATAAGGTTAATTCAAAGAAATGCTAAATCATCTCCTGCAATTCACATCCTTCATTTCGTTTAATAAACACACCGAGGCAAGTTCTATAGACAATCCACAATAGCACGAAATATTCGAAAATCTTACACTCATGGCACATGCTCAATTCAAGACACATTGACGAGACTCTTACTCGGCTAATCACAAAATTCAAACATTAAGCTTCAAGTATATTGAGTCAAATTCAAGAGCCTAAGTGTCTCAAACAAAGTTATACACTGGCATGCTTCAACACTGAACATACTTGCATCTCACCATCATGTACAACACATAGCAGAACATCAAGCATCAATTAGCTACGGTTTCAAAAAACCCGACATCTATCGACTAATTTTCCTCAGGCGAGTCGTCATCCATCCATCGTCGGAAACAGTCCCTAACGATGACTAAAACATTATGTACGGACAAAATAAAAAATAAAAAATAAATAAAAAATAAAAATAAAAATAAAAAAAAAATTATTCGTCGGTTCCAAGACCCCGATCGGAAAGAACCGAAAAGAAAAACCAACGGGTGATGAAGTCATGCTTGATTCACACAAAAAAATTTCAAATTTTTCTCATTTTTATCACGCAAGCATTACCTTCACCAACAATTCGTTAAGCACAAAAAAATTTAAAATTTCCCTTGAAATTTCCCTCACCCCACACTTAAATCATGCTATGTCCTCATAGCATCAAATTAACATTTCAAGAGGGTGAGCAATACTCCACTGAGAGCCTTTAGGCTAGCTAGTAACTGTTTTTCACAACTTGCACAGAGTGGTGATCGACCCCACACTTTTCCTCTTCCATGCTTCCTAGCTTCCTCCTGCGAGGGTACTGGACTTCCCTCCACACATGCATAACTTTCCACCAAACACAAACAAAAAATGAAAATAACAAAATCAAAACAAAAATCAAAATTCCAATTGTACTGAGGTACCCTTGGGTTGCCCTCCCCAGCGACGCCTTATTTTACGTCGTGGCACAACGTGGTGTTGCCCTTTCGAGGACATCCTCATACAGGTTCTCTTTAGAACCATCTCCTTCTTCTGTTGTTTAGAGAAGCGACCTCCATTCTATTCCTCTCTTCCTCCAACTTCTAATCTCAAATCAAGCCCTTTCATTTCATGAAGTTATGGAATTCGGTGAATCGGCCAACCCGGCTTTTTCGCCTCTCCCAACAATGAAAATGGGAGAGGGTCAATCGGACATAATACGTGGACACGCTAGGTGGGGACAAATGTGTCACTAATCTCGAGAAAGCTTTGTAAGAAATCTTCTTTGCGGTCCTCATGTGCCATTCCGGTGAGCGGCCACTAGAATGCAGTACCATATTACTGTTTAAGCTCAGTTCCCTCCGAGGCTCCAATTTACGGATACTAGAGGTCACATTCATCGCTAGTGGGATTGCCACTTCGCGGCTAATTACGCTCCCATTGCTTCGGATGACTTAATTTTGCTTGTCCGTGGGTGGTTGTTGTTGTACCTTTTCTTGAAGTCTCTTATTTTTCTCTAGAGCTACTCTCCTTTGCAAATGGATTTGACATTCGGGTTCAAGCAGGTTTCCACAAGCTCTCTATTTCACAACCGGCTCGGTAGGACAACTGTCACTGCCAAATAGGCAGGACCAAGACCAAGAAATTTCTCAACACTTAAGGAAAATCAAAAATCACAAAAATAGTAAATTATCAAAACTTCGCGAGTCCCCGACAGCGGCGCCAAAGCATGGCGTGCCGCGTCGGTGCGAAACATTGCACGACTCTTTTCACATCGAGCGCGTCCGCAGAGGTATCACGAGGTCATGCAAGTAATATAGTGGCTCTTTTTAAAAGCTGGGATTGTTGAACCAGAGGTTTGGACCCATTCCTCTAACTATCCATTTCTAGTGTGATCTTAAATATCTAAGATATTTGGTGATAGATATTTTCGATTGAAATTAATTAATTAGTTTTAGGTCCAGCAGAAATATTCGAAAGTACTCTAGGAGCAACATAGAGTTAAAACCGGATAATCATGCGATATCACGATTTGCAAAGGAATAAGCATGGAACTATCAATTGTTATTTCACATAATTAGAATTGCATGTTCATGGTCTTTCCCGAGCCTCTTAACACGGCAATCTAGCCTCAACGCATCATTGTGAGCGAGGGTTTTAATTTTCTAGTCGCGGGCAATCAATTATGTTGTGGTTTACGAAATGATTAGGGACTTTCGTCGTCTAACCATTTAACTCAACTTAGCCTCACAACTACTTTCTTGAGTGGTGATGTGACATCCCAAGTGGCTTTTCATAACCCCAGGTGTGTCAACCAAGCACGGTGTTAGGTATATTTCTATCCAAACACAGAACCTCTCCCGAGATTACAATCATGCTCCTCACATTCTCATGTCTGACCTAGGTAATGCCTTCTCAAGCTATTACCCAAGCTAACAAATATGCTTTCATGGTGATCAATCATAAAAACAACCAACAAATCGAGAATGCAAGACAAAGCAACAATCAATAACTTGATTTAAAACAATTTCATAAAATCACAATCATAATTCATAAAACTCAACCCTAAAGGAAGGGTTCTAACCATTCATGTTCGTAAAACTCTCTACACTACTATTAATCTACTCCTAAACTACATCCTACGATATTGGTAGATGAGAAGGGAATTTGACAAACGCTAGCTGAGTTCTCCCACTTCCCTTCTCCTAGGCAGTTTTCGAATAAAATCGCTGACCAAATGGAATTAGGAGCTAAGGGTCCTATTTATAGTAAATGGGCTTCGTGCATAATTTGCTTTGTCATGGAACGGCTCCGTGTCACGCGAGTGTATCGAGGAGCGCTGCCTCCGTGACACGGAGGCACTCCAGCTCCTTGGAAATCACCCCAGAAAGTTGGCTTCGGCGGCACCTGCCGCGTTGGCGTGATGTTGACCCTCACTGTCGTGCAGCCTTGACTGCCATAGCACGTTGCCAACATGCGGGTGAAATTTGTTGTGCGCGGCACACTTTGCCGTGGCTGCGTTGCCGATGCATAGGTGGGCTGTTTTGTACTACTCCTC
This sequence comes from Datura stramonium, assembly GCA_018107945.1. NCBI lineage: Eukaryota > Viridiplantae > Streptophyta > Magnoliopsida > Solanales > Solanaceae > Datura > Datura stramonium. Next base: position 50,104 of record JACEIK010002535.1, read on the forward strand.
TTCTTAGAGCGTTCGCGTGCTAATTCCGTTTCCAAGCTTCTACTTCACCAACTCATGGATTTCACCAACTCATGGATTAGCTCCTCAAAAGTCATCGAAACCTACAAAACAAAGGCTAATCATGTTGGTTAGCACATATCTTCACATTCATATAAAATCATATGAAAATGTATAAAATAATTTAGACAACAAGACTAATTTAAGTTATAAAGCGTATCACGGGCATGATATTTTTTCCCGTGATCACCTCTCTTGCTGAAAGATAGAGATTAGACTTTTTAAATGAGATTGAGTTCCACGAATATGCAGGCTAGAAAGATGCTATTTGTTGTTATTCTATCTATTTATGCATCAAGTTCGAAGGAGATCTGAATTTATAATGAAAGAAATTATAGTAGCTCTATGTTTTATAAGCTTTATCATATTCATTCATTGCCTTAAAGTTTGCTACACGCTTACCTTATTCATACCTCTCTTTTGAAAACAATTTTAAGCATGTACCCCGAGGAAGTGATGCCACTCAGTAGAAGAGAGAATTTCAAACACTTTTGAGCATTTCACACATAGAGATTATATCATAAGACAAAGGAACTCACTCTTACAAAGAAATTCAAGTGCATACATATTGACCCAAAGGCTTGCCCTTCATGTCTCTCACCACTAATGTAGTGTTGCTACACTTAAAATCAAGTAGGACTTATGGGTCATAATTAAGGCTAGGTGTAAGGGTAGGATAAATGTTATGTTTTAGTTACTAGAGCCTCCCTAATGCCTTTATAATCACTTATAACATCCCATCATCTTATTGAGATCAGTCCACCTTTTTTCTCATTTTTCATCATCATCATCTTTTGTGTAACACGAGCCACCCTTATAATACCTATGAATTTCACATTTAGCCTTATATATACAAGAGATAGAACCTTTTAACTAGACTTTCTCTTTTGATGATTTGAGGTCCTTCGACCCATGGTTCCATTCTTCTCATCACAATTTTTGTTCCATCTCCCATTGAAGCTCTCATTTTTCCCCATACTCTTGCAAACCCCCCAAACATAGGCTTTTGTCTCATTTCACATTCATTTCCTTATCACTCCCAATTTCATGGGCAGCCCCATTTTTCATTATTTCATCACTAGAAATTAGGGAGGTTGGGTGACAAAGAGAAGGATAAAAATGGTCATTAGGCTTGTAATGTGGTTTTCAAGAAAGGTTCCAAGGCTCAAACGTTGGCTATCGAAGGGTAATGTTCAAGGAGGTGATTTTGGGTGAAATGACTTAACAAAAGAGGGCCTAAGATCGTGTTCTAAGTGAATCCCATCTAATATTTCTCCTTGAATCACACTTAGGGCAAGTTCTAGACAATCATGCATACACAATAATTAAACCGAAAACCTTACCACCCAATGCATCACAATCCAAGGAGTTCACTCACCTCCTTAATCACATAAGAGAATGAATTTTAACAAGCTAGTTGTGGATGAACAAGCCAAGCAAGGAATTTATAATTCATTCCAAAAGTGTGCCCAATTTTCACATTCGAATGCCCTCCTTTTCATTTCAACACTCATGCACAATGCCAAGCAAGAAATGTTGGTGGTCCGTCATCAAACAAGTGTACAAAGACTCAACAAGAATCTAAACTTGACATTTTCGCTTAAGAAAGTTTCCTCTTATTCTATCATTGGGAAGTGCCAACCAATTCGACAACAACAAGAAAAGACAAGGAAATATCTCCTTGGGAAAGAATCATAGTGTATAGAAAACCCTTGGAGTTTATTTAAAGGCAACTATTTACAAATGCGATACTACTAGCAAGTAATGATGATTTTCCCTTAAGAATGACGTCACCAATGTATCATAGGGCCATATCGTGCATCACTTCTCCTCTACACAAATAAAGCATTTTCCTCGATGCACATGGTTAAAAAAAGTAAGGGAGGAATAGGTGAAAGAAGTCCCTGGTACGATGGAGGCATTTGCATTGGAACTGTGTGCATTATAGAACCATTTCTTGCTTGGGTGACATCATTCTTAAGGGTAAATAGTCATTACTTGTTTGTAGTATTCCCTTTGTAGATAGTAGTGTTTGAATAAAATCCAAGGTTTATCTCTATACTACGGTTCTTTCCCATGGAGAGATTTCTCTGTCTTTTCTTTTCGTTGTCAAACCGGGTTGGCACTTCCCGATGATAGATTGAGAGGCTACTTTCTTAAGGGAAAATGTCCAATTTATAGTCTTGTTAAGTCTTTGTACACTTATTTGATTAGGTACCACCAAAATTTCTTTATTGGCATTGTGCATGAGTGTTGAAAAGAAAAGTAGGGCATTCAAGTGTGAAAATCGAGCACTCTCTTGTCATTAATTTTACATCCCTTTCTTGGCTTGATGATTTGTAACTATCTTGTTAAAAGTCATTCTCTTAATGTGATGAAGAAAGTGTATGAAATCCTTCGATTGTGATGCCTTATGTGGTGAAGTTTTCGGCTTAATTCTTGTGTATGCATGGTTGTCTAGAACTTTCCCTAGGTGTGATTCGAGGCGAAGTGATAGAGGGGGCTGCACTTAGAACATGATCTTAGGCCTTCTTTTGTTATGTCACTTCACCCAAAATGACCTCCTTGAACATTAATCTCTGACAGCCAACATTTGACCCTTGGACCCTTTCTTTGAAAACACATTACAAGCCTAATGACCATTTTTAATCCTTCTCTTTGGCACCCATCCTCCCTAGTTCCTAGTGATGAAAGAATCAAAATAACGGGGGCTTCAAGCCCAAGAAATAGGGAGACACAAGGAAATCAATATGTAATGTCGCAAAAGCCTAAGTTTGGGGGTTTGCAAGAGTAGGGGGAGAAATGAGAAGCCTAAAATTGAGTTAGCACCAAAAATTGTGATGATTGAATGAATCGATGGGTTGAAACACCTCGAATCATCAAAAGAGAAAGGATAGCAAAATGTGACTATCTGTTGCATATATAAGGATAATGTGAAATTTGTGGGTATTATAAGGGTTCCATGTGTTACATAAAAGAAAAAAAAAGATGAACAAGGAGAAAAAGGAGGAGTGATCTCAATAAGATGATGGGATGTTACATGTGTTTATAAAGGCATTAGGGAGGCTTTAGTCACAAAGCCAAATGTTTGTCCTACCCTTACACCTAGCCTTCTGTATTGCCCGCAAGTCCTAATTGATTTTGAGTGTAGCAACACTATATTACTGGCAAGATACAAGAAGGGCACGCTTATGGGTCAACTTTAATGTACTAGATTTTTTTTGTGAGAGTGAGCGCATTTGTCTTATCTTATATTCCCTTTGGGTGAAACTCTCAAAAATGTGTGGTATTCTCTCTTCTTGTGAGTGGTAGCGCATTTTTCTTATCTTATATTCCCTTTGGGTGAAATTCTCAAAAATGTGTGGTATTCTCTCTTCTTGTGAGTTGCATCATTTTCTTGGAGTACATGCTTAAAATTGTTTACAAAAGAGAGGTGAGAGGTACGATTAAGGTAAGAGGGTAGCGAAATTTAAGGAAAGCTTTGAATGTGAATTGTCAATGACTTGAGATGCTCTTTGAACTTGTTTTGATGAACTACGCCCCTTGTTTGAATGGAAGGAATGCATGAAAGATATGTTTAATAATTGTCATCACCTATTGAAGCTTGTGCAATATGGTTTGAGTCTTTTCTTTTTCTTGAGTTGGTGTATAATGTTGGGTTGTCTTGAGGCCTGGCGATTTTGTGTACAACTACTGTAGTCTAAGCTTTAGCAATGTCCTCTTATGAAAGGATTTCCTGATTGGCCCTTGATGAAAAAACTCATATATATAGCATGTTATTCAGTTGCTCAACTGTAAAGAATTGCATTACTTGAGGACAAGCAATGGTTCAAGCTTCGGGGTGTGATGAGTTGGAAATTTACCAACTCATTAGGCTCCTAATCATGAGGTTTTGTCTATTTTTTGAGTTGTTTATGTGGATTTTATGCCCTTTATCTTAAATTCTTTATAGGAACTTCACGTGAGTGGAGAAAGCATGAAATCGAGCAAAACACAAGAAGTTTGATATGGAATCTGATGAGTTATCATATGAAGGAGAGGAGCAAAAGATAATGGATGATTTGAGCTCAAGAAGAAGTGCAAAGAAATACTTTAAATCAGCTAAACGCGGATTCGGAAGGGAAAAATACGGGCAAAACACCGAAGAGACTGGCCAGATTAGCTAACTCAATCGGATGTTGGCGGATTGGCATCGTCTAAACACCCATTAAACCACCAGTGGTAACTACTTGTGGCTCTTTTGGGGCAGCGAACAGCCAGTGCTTCGCGGATTGGCACTGGCTAAAAGCCGATGCTTTCACAGGTGAGGCCATCTAATGAAGGGTAAAAAGGTCCAGAAAGGTCTCCAAAGAACTTAAAAGCCTCGAGGCCAATTGGGAAAGTTGTATGCAAGAAAGTACAACTATCTACATAACTTCCATTGTACACCACTCATTCGTTCATCTAGACTTCATCTTTTTCATAGAATTTTTTGTAGAATCTTTTCACCATAGAATTGTAGAGTTAGATAGAAATTTTCTTCTTCATTTTCTTTAACCCAAATTGGGGGAAGTCCACCATTGTTGTAAGATCTTGTGAAGCAAATTTGTGAAGCAAATTTGTGAAGCTAATGTGATGAATGTGAGGGGAATCTTTGGTATCTTCTCTCTATCTTTAAATATGCTTGACTAATTTTCTAGCTAGAGGTATATTCATGACGGGTTTATTAATTTGATTGGGCTTTTATAAATTGCTTTTGGATTCCTATTGAAATTTTAGATCTATTATCTTCTCCCAAGTTATAATTGTTAAAATTGATGGTTTGCAAACATGAATTATGCTTTACTTTTCTTGATTTTACTTGGGAGAGAAAGGTGACAATTGGGTGAGAAGATAACAGTGAGGAATTGGAGTGTTTGAATTAATTTATAACTCTTGAATTATCGACTCAATTCTCTGTGGGATTCAACCCTGACATCCATTGGGAATATTTGTTTAGATACAACGATCTCTTACACTTTTTCTATAATGAGGTGTGTATTTGAGCGTTATCAGTACCAAACTTGAAGAGAAGGAGCATGAAATTGAGTAAAAATTATGAGATTCAGGTGAAAACTGACGCTTCACCGGAGGACACCAACAAACGCTGGCTGACCGCAGGCACCCACTAGAATGAGGAACAATTACAACTGGCAGCTCGCGGAACAGCAGCGGGCGAACCGCCGGTGCCATCGTCGAAATACTCCGAAATTTACTAGACACCAGATGAGATCAATCAGCACTCGCGGATGGAGATCAATGAATTGCCTGTGACTTGCAAGTGAAAGACGCCTAAAAAGGGCAAAAACGTCCATCCCAGAAAAAGAGGAGAATGTTATGACCTACTTTTGTACATATTCTAGAAAAGTACTCAGGAAAAACACATATTTATTTCCCATCACTTTTAGAAGAGAGATTTTCATAGAAAATAGAGTTTTTAATATTTCATTTTCATTTTCAAATTCTTCAGCAAGGTATATCCACCATTGTAGAAACATTTTGAGCTTGATTATTGTTATACCCCGAGAGCCCGGAGATTAGATCCAAGAGTTGATAGATAAAACACAAATTTCTGCACCAGGTCACAGGTCGAGTCTTCCAGTGAACTGTCAAGATTACCACGGGTTGTTAAGTGACTCGTAGTGAGGAGTTTCACTTGGCTGAAGATTTTAGTTTTCAGTGGCCAACGGATGTGACCACGAGTCGTGGTCAGCATCATGAATCATAAGGTCAGTCGTGGTCAAGGGTAGTTTTAAAATGAAGGAAGTTGGGCAGTGCACTTAACGTGTCCTCCCCACGACTCTTTGGGAACACCACGAGTCATAGTGTCGCCCGTGGTGACGCCTTGGTAAATTCTGGCAGTGTAGAGGACGGGAGGTGACCACGATAGTAACGAATCATAGGGTGCCTCGTGGTGATAACCTAGGTGAAATTTCTAGTGGAGGCAGCAGATGAAGACCACGAGTCGTGGCCATAAACAACGACTTGTCCAGTCCCTCGTTAGGACTGGCAATCTGTTTTTCTCTGCGAGTTTATTAAGAGATTTTTCGTAATTCCTATGATCTTAAGGCCTAAGCTACGTCGTTTTAAGCTCTAAATAGTGAGTTTTAAGAAGGCTAAATTCATTCTAAGTTATTCCTAATTCATGCATGCAAGTTTAGAGGTTATGGAGAGGTGATCAAGTCTAGTTCTCAAAGTTCTTCATCAATTCTTCATTGGGAAATTAAGGCAGTTATTGAATCAGTCCTTCTCAGGTATGTAGGGTTATGAATGGGTGAAATTGTTCACACCAATGCCCAACTCCTCTCTAATTCATGAAATTCTATTAATAATTCTATGGGGATTTATCCATTTTCTTATGAAATCCTTATGGTTTATCTATGGGTTAATCCCTCTCATGTATAAATTCTTGTTTTATGAATCATGGGTAGATTTTATAGACATTTTGATTTAAATTTCTACAAACTATGCACAATTCTGTATATTTAATGAAAATTCAAGTTAAGATTCCATATCTGATTTTGATGTTCATTATCCCAATATGATTTATGATTCATGATATGATTTCTGTCAAGTACTTACCATGTATTTATGAGATATCAAGTATATACATGTTTTGCAAGTATGGATGAACTTCAGGATTTATGGATTAATGATTATGGCCGACTCACGGGCCTTATTTTATGGCTAGATCACGATTTCAAGCATGCTTATGATTCTCATGATTCTTACAAGCCCATGAATCTCATGTAAATTATCCTATAAGAACTAAATATATTTTGGGAGTAGTATTGTCACGCCCCATAACTAGGGGGAGGGCACGACTGGATCCCCATACCTGACTGGCTGGAAAGCCGGCTATATGACATCTGTATCTGTAACACTTAGGCCGTCCAGGCCACCTGTCACAATCAGCTGGAGCACAAACTGGACCCATAATGTCTCAACAATACAGGGTAAACAACTGAAATGCAAACAAGGCTATGAGTATGCTAAACTAAACAACAAAAAGCCA
>JACEIK010002535.1:60226-70395 GCA_018107945.1 Datura stramonium
GAACGTCGACTCTAATTTTGCCGAAAATCTTCCTTTCAAGCTTACTCCTTAAGGATCCTTCCAAGTCCAATTTACAAACCCAACAAGCAGCAACTTCACTCACCAAAGTTCTGGAAAAATTGGGCAGCAACATGCCACAAAAACACACAAAGAAACACCAACACAATACTACAACATTCTCAAAGTTATAACCTCATAAACTTAAAGAAATCAAAAAGGGAATTACTTACCCTTTCTTAAAGATGTTATCAGCTAAAGTAGGAGTAAACTCTTACTGTTTCCTCTGCCTAGAATCATCTAAAAATGAAGCAATTCCACAATCAACCACAAAACAACAACAAGTCATGACTTCCCTCCAAGGTTCTCTTTTCAAAGCCCAAAAGAGATAAAAGTGAGGTTTCTTACCTGGGATATCTTTTCACCATTGGATAGAGCTCTTAATTCTGTGAATTTTGAAAAACAAATGAGGTGAAACGGAGTAGAAATGAGCTTTTTAGCTCAAAATTACTTCATATAGGCAGGCTGGGCGGTGCCCGCGTGCGGCGCCCGTGCGGCGCCCGTGCGACATGCCCTCACGCGCGCGCGCCTGCTGCCTGCCTGTCTAGGCGCCCGCGCGCATAGGCGCTTTTCTAGCCGACAGTGCTGTCTTCAAACGAGCATAACTTTTTACTCCGAACTCCCATTGACGAGAGGTTTTATTCCCTATAAACTAGACTCAAATATCTTTCATTTGATAGGCTATAGGACCTCCGAATAATTATATATTTGGGGATATGTCCATTTAAATTTGACCCTTATTTACAAAGTTCACATACTCTTCGCTTTTCCGTTTGCACATGTTTCCCTCCTCACCTACGGACAACATACGACCCATAATTCCCTTAATATAACATACAACCATCAAATAATCATCAAAAAAAGTTCCGGGGTGTATCAAGTAGTTAACACCGAGTAGACCCGGGGTCCAAGCATATCCCGAGTCTCAAAACTATGCGCCAACGTAGCCATAATGGAACCTCCTTTGCGATTGTCCCTTTTCCCGAATGGGCCTTTCATGAGTGATATCACGCCTATTTCTTGGTTCTACCCTTGGCAAGGCACGAACACCCTCCCAACAAGGGGTTTACAGGTCGGGCTCCATGTGCTCATCTGGGGTATGTCGGTTATAAGAATCTCCTGTTGTTCCTCATGATTTATGTATGTCTATGATTATATACTTTAGCTCAAGTCATGTTTAATAAAGCTTTTCTCTTATGATTATGATTATGAATGATTTACAAATGTTCTGAAAACCTTCAGCCTTATGTTTGCATTATGATATTTACATTATTATCATGTTGTCCCACTCCTATGAACCCTTATATATTTTAAGTGGTACATTTTCACTTACCTTGAATACTCGGTACATTCCAAGTACTAAACGCATACTTTATGTTGTATCGTCTTATGATATAGGCTCCAACATCCAAGCTCAGCCCTGCTAGTCAGACTTCCGGAGTTAGCTATTCTTAGTATTTGTTTGTGAGTCGTCATCTTGCGAGGGCCCTATCTTATTATTTGTAATATGTCTTTTAGTTTTCAGACTATAGCGAGTTAGTTGGAGTCTTGTCCCATTAACTCATCAGTTTAGAGGCTTTTCGGACATAGCGTGTATTCAGCATTGAAGTCATGTATGTATTCAGATATTAAATTTTGTTTAGACTTCCGCTATGTTATTTATGATGATTTTCCACTTATCTATGAGTTAGATGTATGTTCATTCCATGGGTCGACTTGGAGCCTCTTGGGGTTCTTGTCCCGTGTCTCGATCCAGGCCTAATTTTGGGTCGTGACAAACATGGTATCAGAGAATTAGGTTTTGAAGTGTCCTAGGGTTTCTAAAAGCCACGTTAAGTAGAGTCTTTTTCATGGGTGTGAAGTGCACCACACTTATGACAAAGAGGCTACGAGACATTTAGAAAATGCTCCTTTATTTCATGATCTATGTTGTGCGGTGAAATGTCTCTCTATTCTTCTAACTCGTGCTATACACATTTGCATAATGCTCCCTCTTCGCACAGTTAACAGCAAAAGGAATGGAAACGGAAATGGCCATGAGGATGGAGAAGGAGACGGGCACCAATAGGCCCCACCAGTCCATGTGGAGCACATACCCGAGCTGTTTTGCCACGCAGAGTTTAGGGTAGCCATCCAAATGTTAGCCCATTCCCTAACCACCCAGTTCAACCAGCAGGCGATAGCGCATGTCGCGAAGAAATGGAATGTGGCGGTAGCGAGGGTCAGAAACTTTCTGAGGATGAACCCTCCTAAGTTCGTTGGATCGAAGGTGGACGAGGATCCACATGAATTCATTGAGGAGATTCTGAAAATCACCCAGGTTATGGGGGTAACGAGGGAGGAGTGTGCTGATTTGGGCTCATACCAATTGAAAGGGGTCGCACACATTTGGATCAAATAGTGAAAGGATAGTAGGGCTATTGGACCAGGCCCTATTAGTTGGGATGCGTTTCATGCCATTTTTCTTGATTGGTTCTTCCCTCGAGAGATGAGGGAGTTGAAAGCAGCCGTGTTTGTAAATATTAAGCAAGGAAAGATGACGATTTAGGAGTATGCTTTGGAGTTTAGATGTCTGTACGGGTATGCACCCGAGTTGGTGGTAGATTAGAAGGCCCGTGTGAGTAGGTTCATACATGGGATAGTGGACTCCATGGTCAGGAATTGCCAGACTGCGATACTTCTCTAGGATATTGACTTTGCTTGGATAGTCCTGTACGCCTAGCAGATTGAGGTTGTATAGATGAGCAAGCGGGAGAGAGAGAGGCCAAGAGGGCTAGGATGGATAGTGTTGGATTAACTTAGTAGAGATCCGGTGGTGGTCATAGCCCTCAATTTCAGCAAAGGTCATTAGCCCCAGCACCATCCTCAGCTAGTGTCCCGTCCTGACCCAGACGTGATCAAAGGGGTAGAGTGTTAGGCTCGAGGGGCCAGGGGAGCATTTCAGGAGATCACACATTTCCAGCCTATGGGAAGTTTGGCAAGAACCACCCAGGGAGGTGTTTAGTGGGTTCAGACACTTGTGTTTGGTGTGGCAAACCCGGACACAGTCTCAGGGATTGCCCTTCAGCAGATCAGGAGATGGTGGAGCCCGTACCCCAGCCGCTAGTTCAACAGCTCTGAGAGCACGTCCCTTTCAGCAGGGTGCTTCTACTAGTACAGGTGGTGGACAACACTAGAACATATTCTATGCCCTAGCATCCCGCTAGGAGTAGGAGGTCTTCCTAGACATAGTCGCTGGTATGTTACGAGTTTTCCATCTTGATGTATATGCATTTTTAGATCTAGCGGCTAGTTTATCTTTTTTTGACGTCCTATGTTGCTAGTAGGTTCGAAGTCAGTCCAAAATATCCTATCAGAACCCTTCTCAGTCTCTACTCCAGTCGGTGATTCAGTTATAGCTCGACGGGTTTATAAAAATTTCCCTGTCACAGTTCTTCAGAAAATCACCTCAGCAGATCTAGTGGAGTTAGCCATGACTGAATTTGATGTAATCCTTGGCATTGATTGGTTATTTGCATGCTATGCCTAATTTAATTGTCCAACCCGCGGGGTAGTGTTTCGATTTCCAGGTGAGCCAGCCTTAGAATGGAAGGGTAGTTCAGCTGTACCTATAGGTCATTTCATTTTCTACCTTAAGGCCAGAAAGATGATCTCCAAGGGTTGCGTGTAACATCTAGTTTGGGTTAAGGATTCTACGTCAAAGACCCCGACTATCCAGTACGTTCTAGTAGTATGTGAATATCCAGAAGTGTTCGTAGATGATCTACTCGGAATTTCCCAGAGCGGGAGATTGATTTTGGTATTGACCTTCTTTTCGATACACAACCTATATCTATTCCTCCTTTCAGAATGGCCCTAGCCGAGTTAAAAGAGTTGAAGGAGCAGTTGAAAGACCTTATAGACAAGGGATTCATCAGATCGAGCAAATACCGATGGGGTGCACCAGTTCTCTTCGTTCGAAAGAAATATGGTTCTGTTCCTATATGTATTGATTATCGGCAATTGAACAAGGTCACCATCAAGAACAGGTATCCTCTTCCTAGGATTGACAATTTGTTTTACCAGCTTTAGGGTGTTAAGTCCTTTCCGAAGATAGATCTCACATCCAGATACCATAAACTCAAGGTTCAGGAGAGTGACATCCCGAAGGCAGCCTTCAGGACTCTGTATTGTCATTACAAGTTTGTATTTATGTCTTTTGGACTAACGAATGCTCCTACAGCTTTTATGGATTTGATGAATAGGGTGTTCAATCCATACTTCGATATGTTCGTGATTGTATTTATCGACGACATCCTGATATACTCTCGAAGTGAAGAGGCGCGTGGATCTCATTTGAGGGTGGTGCTACATACTCTGAAGGATCTCCAATTATATGCTAAATTCAGTAAATGTGAGTTTTTGTTGAACTCAGTGGAATTTTTCGGCCATGTGGTGTCAAGTGAGGGTATAAAGGTGGACTCTCAAAAAATAGAAACTGTGAAGAATTGGCCTAGACCGGTGAATCCATTAGGTATCAAGATTTTCTTAGGCTTAGTTGGTTATTATTTGAGATTTGTTGAGGGATTTTCATCTATTGTAGCGCCATTGACCAAATTGACTCAAAAGAAAGTGAAATATCAATGGTCAGATGCTTGTGAGAGAAGCTTTTAGGAGTTGAACACTCGACTCACCTCAGCACAAGTGTTAACCCTACCAGAGGGTACCGATGGGTTTGTGGTATATTGTGATGTTTCTAGGGTCAGCCTTGGTTGTGTGTTGATGCAGCATAGTAATGTGATAGCATACGCATCTAGGCAGCTGAAGGTTCATGAGAAGAATTACCTGACTCATGATATAGAATTGGCGGTGGTGGTATTTGCTTTGAAGATATGGAGACACTATTTATATGGGGCCTATGTAGATGTGTTTACAGACCACAAAAGCCAACAATATGTGTTTACTTAGAAGACCTAAATCTACACCAAAGGAGGTGGTAGGAGCTACTCAACAATTATGATATGAGCATCCTTTACCATGCGAGAAGGGATAATGTAGTAGTAGATGCTCTTAGTAGGCTCTTTATGGAATGTGTGTCCCATGTATATAAGGGGAGGAAAGAGCTGGTGAAGGATGTGTATCGGCTTGCACGGTTGGGAGTTTCTTTGGTTGAATCATCCTATGGTGGATTTATCATTCAGAATGGATCAAAATCATCCTTAGTGACTGATGTGAAAGCTAGACAAGATGAGGACCCTATTTTTGTAAAGTTGAAGGAGGCCGTCAAGAATTAGAAGGTAGTGGTCTTCTCTAAAGAGGGCGATAGTATGCTTTGATATTAGGGTCATTTATGTGTTCTGTACGTTGATGGTTTGAGAAATTGTATGTTGCATGAGGCTCATGGTTCTAGATATTCGATACATCCAGGTGCCACCAAGATGTACCATGAAATACGAGAAGTCTATTGGTGGAATGGCATGAGGAAGGACATAGCAGAATTTTTGGCTAAGTGTCCTAACTGGCAACAGGTGAAAGTCGAGCATCAAAGACTAGGATATGTACTTCAAGACATTAGTATTACTACTTGGAAGTGGGAAGAGATCAACATGGATTTCATTACAGGGTTACCTCGCACTCGCTGACAATATGAATCCATTTGGATTGTGGTGGACAGGTTGACCAAGGCTGCTTATTTTCTACCGATCAAAACTACTGATTCAATGAGGGATTATGCAAAACTATACATCCGAGAGCTAGTTCGGTTGCATGGAGTGCCCTTGTCAATCAAATATGATAGAGGTACTTAGTTTACCTCCCAGTTTTGGAGGTCGTTCCAAAAGGGTCTTGGTACTCAGGTCAAGCTCAGTACAACATTTCATCTGTAAATCGGTGGTCAGGCGGAGCGGACTATTCTGACTCTTGAGGACATGTTGACAGCATGCGTGATTGACTTCAAGGGTAGTTGGGATGAGCATTTGCCTCTTATTGAGTTTGCGTAACAACTGTTATTCCAACATTCAGATGGCTCTGTTTTAGGCTCACTATGGGCAGAGATGTAGATCACCTAGTGGTTGGTTGGAAGTCGGTGAAGCTGCGATGATATGTCCAGAATCAGTCCATGAGGCCATAGAGAAGGTTCAGCTTATAAGAGACAGATTGAAAGTGGCTTAGAGCCACCAAAAGTCCTATGCAGATGTGAGGAGGAGGGAGCTTGAGTTTGAAGTTGATGATTGGGTGTTTCTGAAGGTATCTCCCATGAAGGAAGTGATGAGATTTACAAAGAAACGAGTTAGCAAGGTAGCATATGAGTTGGAGTTGCCCTCAAAACTAGCCTCAGTCCATCCATCTTTTCATGTATCGCTCCTAAAGAAGTGTTTGGGTGATCCAGCTGTGGTTGTTCCGGTGGACAGTTTCAGTGTGAAAGACAACTTTAGTTATGAAGAGGTTCCGGTGGAGATATTAGATTGGAAGGTTCGTAAGCTAAGGAAAAAAAGTAGCTTTAGTCAAGGTTTTGTGGAGGAATCAGCATGTTGAGGGAGCTACGTGAGAAGCCGAAGCTGATATGATGGCTAAAAATCCGCATTTATTCTCTTCCAGCTCAGTTTCAACTTAAGGTATCAGTTTCCTCCTTAATACTCTATTTGGTTTCATGTGTAGCTCATGTACCTTAGTTTCTTTCATGTAAATGGATGTGTGTACCAAAATTAAGTTATGTTATGTAGTTCAAATCGGAGTCAGTCATTCCATCAGTTTTAAGTTTCTATGTTCAGTATTTGAGTATGATGGTTGCATTTCTCTCCTTTTCTGTATGATTTTCAACATTCAAGGATGAATTTTCCCAAGCGGGAGATATTGTTATACCCCGAAAGCCCTAATATCATAACCGGGAGTGGAAACAAAGAAAAAAGGAATTTTTGCACCAGATCACAAGACGAGTCATCCAGTAACCCCTCAGGATGACCACGAGTCGTTAAGTGAATCGTGGTGAGGAGTTTGACTTAGCTGAAGATTTTAGTTTTCAGTGGCCAATGGATGTGACCATGAGTCTTGGTCAGCCATGGACAAGGGTATTTGAAAAATGAAGTAAGCTGCGCAGTGCACTTAACGGGTCCTCACCACGAGTCGTGGTGTCGCCCGTGGTGACCCCCTAGTAAATTCTGGCAGTGTAGAGGACGGGAGGTGACCACAAGTCGTGGTCACCGATAACAAATCATAGGGTGCCTTGTGGTGACAACCTAGATGAAATTTCCAGTGGAGGCAGCGGATAAAGACAATGAGTCATGGCCATGAACAATGACTCATCCAGTTCATCATAGGGACAGGCAGTATGTCTTTCCCTGCGAGTTTATTAAGGGATTTTTTGTAATTTTTGTGATCCTAAGGCCTAAACTACACCATTTTAAGATCTGAATAGTGAGATTTAAGAAGGGTAAGTTCATTCTATGCTATTCCTAATTCATGCATGCATGTTTAGTGGCTTTGGAGAGGTGATCAAGTCTAGTTCTAGAAGTTCTTCAACAATTCTTCATTGGGAAATCAAGGGAGTTGTAGAATCAGTCCTTCTCAGGTATGTAGGGTTATGAATGGCTGAAATTTTTCATGCTCATGCCCAACTCCTTATGGTCTATCTATGTGTTAATCCCTCTCATGTATAAATTAAAGTTTTATGAATCATGTAAAACACCCCAAAATTTTTTTGGTGAATATTTGATGTTTGTGTGCTAGGTTAAGGAATGTATGGGTTGTATATTGGTTGTATATTACAAGGCAAATGTGCGCGAACGGAAAACCAAAGAGTATGTGAACTTCATAAGTAAGGGTCAACATTAAATACCCATATCTCCCAATATATAACAAATTAGAAGCCCCACGACCTATCATATTAAAGATCATTGAATCTTATTTTCATAAAATCAAACTGCCTATCAATCAGAGTTCTGAGTAAAACGTTATAGATGTTTTACCGTGACACTATCGGGCAGTGAGGTGGCCACCGCCCTAAAAACGGCCACCGCCCAGCACCCTTTATATTTTAAGTTGTGTGTTATGAAACCATTTTCAACATTTCCAAAATTGAGGTTCTTGCTTATCCTATGAAATTCTCTCAAATTTTCAGCAAACAACTAAGGATAACACCAAGCTAAACTCCATTATAAGTAAAGCTAAGTGAAAGGGAGCTATCATAAGGTGAAAGTGGTGTGTTGGTTGCTGCTTTGACTGCACTTGTGAAGTGTTTCTTTGGTGAATTTTCTGCTTTTCTGAAACTATTCTAAGCTAGAAATATGTTCCCTATTGGTAGGAATTCAGCACAAGTATAAAAGGTAAGAATTCTACTCCTAACCATGCTTGAATTCTTGATTAAAAGACTAGAAGTTGGAGGTGTGTTTGGTGTGTTTGTAAACTGTTTTTGCTGCGTTTTGGAAAGCAAGGTTGCTGCATTTATGGACAAGAAGTTGATGTCAATTAATCCTGTATTTAACCAAGAACATATCCCCAGAATAATGTAAGTATTTCACCCCTTTTAAACCTCTCAAATTGTAAATAGAAAATATGGAAATTGACAGCTAAGTGGGCGGCCGATGCACTGTTTGTGAGCTGTGTTTTGCTCGTTTTCCTTAGGCTTTTTGGATGTTTATTTTTCTGGAATTATACTTCATGTTGAGGGGAAGAGCTACAGAAAAACTAAGGTAAAATTTCCTCTTGTTTCTCCCTAAGAAGTTAGTGAAAACTAGTTCAGAAAGTGGCTAAATGTTGTTGATGTTGCCGTGTGTTGTTGTTGCTACTGTGACTGCCTTTGGTTAGTTATTATGGATGCATTTTGTGCTATAGATTAAGCTTTTCGTTGGCCTATAAAACCACTGGATTAAGGACGTTTAAGGCTGATCATTGAAATAGGAAATTTGCTAGAGAAAAGTTCATCGGAGAAAGGTATGTAAGACGCCCCGTCTATCGTTCTTATAAGCACGATTCCTATGTTGTGAATCGAATGAGACAGAAACCTCATTAAAAGTCTTGAGGCAGTATGTTAATATTCTTTTAAGCTTTAAATTTTAATGTTTTATTGAGGTTAAATGTTAATATTATGCCTAGCCGAACTGAGACATCTAAAGTGTGATATTGTGTTGATTGTTGATGTAGTTGTACATTGAGTTGGAGACCCCTCAGCTTGGGCATTGTTATCTGGTCCTTACTGTATGCTATGTGTATTCATATTTCATGTTAAATGAGTTTAATGGTCTGGTCACTAACTGAAATTGGTGAAAGAGACAAGATGAGGACGTGTAAACGATTTTAAGCCACGTAAAGACGTCACAAGCTATTAAGGGTAACCGAGCTTATTGAATTACGATTACCTGTTTATGGTTTTCCTTTATCTTTTGTTTATGTTATGAATTGTGTTAGGCAAAGGGGATATTTCATAATCCCTTTTCCTTAAGCCGAACGACAAGCTAGCGACTTTCTGAGCTCTAATGTCCCTTGAACACGATAAGTAAATTTTTTTGAAACTCTTAGGTCATCTACAGTTCCTTACGATTTATAAAAGTTTTGAATACATGCATTTAGGTTCTATTTTCTTTCTTTACATGTTATATATACTCACTTGCAGTTATGCATTACGAAGGAGGCCTATGCAGGCCACATGTTTAGTATTCGTCATTTCTATGTTGTACGTATTATGTAGGTCCAGTATAATCCATATCGGCTCCATTTATGATTTTTTTTATGATTTATTGATTTTACCTTGGTGTGGCACACTGGCTGGAGATATTGTTATTTTACCCCGGTGTGGTACACCGTCTAGACGGATTTTACCTCGGTATGGTACACCAGCTGGAGGCATTTTTATTTTTACCCCGGTGTGTTACAGTGCTGGATGATTTGTATATAGATTATGTGATTGGATGGCTGCTGGCATTTCAGTTATAGTCTTCGTTTTGAATTAAATGATTACATTTACATTTCACTACTCAGTTATTGTCAGGTTTCTATTTTAAGGATTTCGGATTGTTACTATTCCTTATTTCTAGCCCATTTATCATTTTTATCTTACATGTTTATAGTTTTCATCCTTACATACCAGTACATTTTATTCGTACTGACGTCCCTTCATCTTGGGACCCTTCCTGCAATCG
>JACEIK010002535.1:90286-101438 GCA_018107945.1 Datura stramonium
CCATGATGTTCACTGCCAATTTCCCATCAAGGGACCCCACAAATTGTGGTGGATGACCACGACTCGTGGTCACCACCCGTGATCCCCACTGTCCAAAATTTCCTTGCCACTTCCAGTCCTGGCCATGGGTGACACCACGAGTCGTGTGGCCTGACCACGACTCGTGGTCATGCCCGTGGTGACCCCTTCAGACCACACCCTCATCCTTGACCATGAGTCACCCCACGATTCGTGGTCCCTCCTCAGGGTTCACCTAACGACCCGTCATGAGGTATGGTGCAGAATTTTAGTTTTTCTCCGCTTCAACTCCCGGGTCTGATCTTTGGGCTTCCGGGGTATAAAAATATCTCCCCCTTGGAAACATTCATCCTAGAATGTTGGAAAACACACATAAAAGAAAATATATCCAATTTTATAATCAAATACTGATCATTTAAACCGAAAACTGACGGAATGACTACCTCCGATTCCAAATACATAGCTGAACTGAATTCTCGAATCATACATACATACACATACATAAAACAAACTTGTGCACATGAACTGAACATGAAACTAAATAGATTTAGATCAAAACTGATACCTCAAGCTGACATTGAGCAGGTAGAGAATAAATGTAGGTATCTAGCCATCATATCCACTTTAGCTTCCTAGTAGCTCCTTCAACATGTTGATTCCTCCATACCATTTAAACTGAAGCTACTTCCTTGTTCCTTAGTCTTCGAACCTATCGATCAAATATTTCCACCAGAACCTCCTTATAGCTAAGATTGTCTTTTACATCAATACTATCCACGGGGATAACTAAAGCTAGATCACCCAAACACTTCTTCAAAAGTGATATGTGAAACAGAAGATGCACGAAAGATAACTCTGAGGGTAACTCCAACTCATATGCCACCTTACCAACCCGTTTAACAATCCGATAGGGGCCAACATAACGAGGGCTGAGTTTTTATTTCTTTCCAAAACGCTTCAACCTGTCTCTTATCAACTGAACCTTCTCCATTGCCTCATGAACCGAGTCTGTCCCTATCATTTCTACCTCACAAACCTTGAACCATCCAATGGGCAACCTACATCTTCATCCGTAGAGAGCCTCGAACGGTGCCATTTGAATACTGGAGTGATAGCTGTTATTGTAAGCAAACTTGATCAGGGGCAACTGTTCATCCCAACTACCTTTAAAGTACATCATGCAAGCTCTCAACATGTCTTCGAGAGTTTGAATTGTCTCTCCACTTGACCATCCATTTGCGGATGAAATGTTGTGCTGAGTTTAACCTATGTACCAAGTCCTTTTTGAAAAGACCGCCAAAACTGAGAGGTAAATTGAGTACCTCGGTCTGAAATGATAGACAAGGTCACTCCATGCAATCGAACCAACTCCTAGATATATAGCTTGGCATAATCCTCCGCTGAGTCCATGGTTGGACCGGTAGAAAGTGTGTAACCTTGGTCAACCTATTTACCACAACCTAGATAGAGTCATAGTGTCGACGAGTGCGAGGTAGACTTGTTATGAAATCCATGTTAATCTTTCCCCAATTCCAAGTGGGAATTCTAATATCCTGAAGTACGCCTCTCGGCCTTTGATGCTCGACCTTTACTTGCTGACAGTTCGGACACTTGGCTACGAATTCTGCAATACCCTTCTTCATGCTATTCCACCAATATATTTCCCGCAAATGATGATACATCTTGGTGGCACTCGGATGGATAGAATATCTGGATCTATGAGCCTCATGCAATATTCGACTCCTCAAATCACCGACATCTGAAACACATAGGCGACCCTGTTACCGAAGCACACCATCTCCCCCTTGGGAGAAGACTTCCACCTTCTAACTTCGAACGACTTCTTTTAGCTTTACCAAAATCGGATCCTCATATTGTCTATCTTTAACATCAGTCACCAAGGACGATTTTGACCCATTCTGGACAACAACACCGCCATAGGTCGAGTTGACCAACCTAACTCCCAACCTTGCGAGTCGATGTACATCTTTCACCAACTCCTTCTGTCCTTCATCCACATGGCACACACTCTCCATAGAGAGCCTATTAAGTGCATCTGCTACCACATTAGCCTTAATTGGATGGTAAAGGACACCCATATTGTAGTCCTTGAGTAGCTCCAACCACCTCCTTTGCCGAAGATTGAGATCTTTCTGCCTGAAAACATATTGTAAGCTCTTGTGATCCGTATACACATCCACGTGTACCCTATACAAATAGTGCTGCCATATCTTCAATGCGAACACCACCGCAGCCAATTCAAGATCATGGGTCGGGTAATTCTTCTCATGGACTTTCAACTGTCTAGAGGCATATGCTATCAGCTTCCCATGTTGTATCAACACACACCAAGTCCGATCCTTGAAGCATATAAATACACTACAAATCCATCGGTACCCTCGGGTAGGATTAACACCGGTGCTAAAGTAAGTCGAGTCTTCAACTCTTAGAAGTTTTTCTCGAAAGCCTCCGACCATTAGAATTTCACCTTCTTCTGAGTCAACTTGGTCAAAGGTGCTGCAATAGATGAGAAACCCTCAACAAACCTTCTATAGTAACCAGCTAAACCCAAGAAACTCTGAATATCTGAAGGATTCACCGGTCTAGGCCAATTCTTCATTGCCTCGATTTTCAGAGAATCTACCATTATTCCCTCACTCAATACCACATGGACCAAAAATGCTACGGAGTCCAACCAAAACTCACACTTTCTAAACTTGGCATACTATTGGCGATCCTTGAGAGTCTAAAGTACTGCTCTCAAGCGAGCGGTATGCTCCTCCTCGCTCCAAGAGTATATAAGGATGTCATTAATGAACACAATCACGAACATGTCCAGATATTGCTTGAACACCCTATTCATCAGGTCCATGAAAGCTGCAGGAGCATTCGTTAGTCCAAAATACATAACTACAAACTCGTAATAGCCATACTACGTCCTGAAGGCTGTCTTCGGGACATCACTCTCCCGAACTCTAAGCTGATGATACCCATACCTGAGATCTATCCTCGAGAAACACTTGGCACCCTAAAGCTGGTCAAACAGATCATCGATCCTGGGTAATGGATACCTGTTCTTGATGGCAACTTTGTTCAATTGTTGATAGTCAATACACATGCGAAGAGAACCATCCTTTTTTCGGACAAAGAGAACTGGTGCACCCCATGGAGACTTGCTCGGTCTAATGAAACTCTTATCTAACAAGTCCTTCAACTACTCTTTTAACTCTTTTATCTCAGCTAGATCCATCTTGTATGGAGGAATAGATGTAGGCTGCGTTTTGGGAAAAAGGTCAATATTGAAATCGATCTCCCGCTCAGGAGGAACACTTGGAAAATCATCAGGAAAGACCTCTGGATACTTACGTACTACTGGAACTGACTGGATAGTCGAGTCTCGAACTTGACATCCTTAACCCTAACTAGATGGTACATGCAACCCTTAGAAATCATCTTCTTGGCCTTAAGGTAGGAAATGAAACGACCTACAAGCACAACTGAACCACCCCTCCATTATAAGACTAGCTCACCTAAAAATCTAAACTCTACTGCTCGGGTTCTACGATTTACTAAAGCATATCATGCAAATAGCCAATCCATGCCGAGAATAACATCAAAATCGGTCAAGGCTAACTCTATCAAATCTGCTGAGGTGACCTTATGAAGGGTTGAGACTGGGCAACCTCTATACACCCGTCTAGCTATAACTGAGTCACCTAATGGAGTGGAAACTGAGAAGGGCTCTGACAAGACTTCGGGACTTACTCCGAAGCTACTGGCAACATAAGGTGTCACAAAAGACAAGGTAGCCCCCGGATCTATAAAAGCATAAACATCAATATGGAAAACTCGCAACATACTAGTGACCACATCCGGGGAGACCTCCTGCTCCTGACGGGATGCTAATGCATAGAATCTATTCTGGCACTGACCTCCAGCTGTGCTAGTAGATGCTCCCTGATGTGTTGAGCATACGGGAGGGGCTGTTGAGCTAGAAGCTAGGCCTCAGCCCCCAACCTGATCCTGTCTCGTAGCTGGACAATCTCTAAGCATGTGTTCGAGCTGCCCACACCCAAAACAAGCGCCCGAACCTTCCAAACATTATCCTGTGTGCCCTCGACCACATCTGCGACAAGTTGGATGCTAGAATCTGCGGGTCTACTATTATGACCCCTCGATCCTGATGCTCGTCCTCTCTGATCATGTCTGGGCTTAGATGGCACACTCAATGCCGAAGATGCTGGGGCTGATGATCTATGGTGGGTCTGTTGTCGATGCCCACCACTGGACCTCTGCTAAGAAAATCAATGGTCCTCGGTCCTGGCCTTCTTGGCCTCCCTCTCTCTCGAATGCGCCGCCTCCATCTGCTTGGCGTACAACACTATCTATGGGAAATCCATGTCCTAATGGAGCATAATGGTCCTACAATCCTTGTCCAAATAGCCCGCTACTCCATGGACGAATCTACTCACCCGCATCCTCTGATCGGCTACCAACTCTAGGGCATATTTTAATAGGCGAGTGAACTCAGAGGAATACTCTTGTACAGTCATTTTCCCTTGCTTCAAATTCATGAACTCAACTATCTTCAACTCCGTCATATCCCGAGGAGTAAATTCAGAATATTTTGCTGACCAAAACTAGACTTANCCCTTGCTTCAAATTCATGAACTCAACTATCTTCAACTCCGTCATATCCCGAGGGAAGAACCGATATAGAAATGCAACATGGAACTCTTCTCAAGTGACCGAACCTGCTCCTGCAACCCTGCTATCCTTCAATTGGCAAAACCAGATGTGCGCTACCCCTTTTAATTGATAAGAGGCCAACTCGGCGCACTCAACCCCATTCACCCCCATGACTTCAGTGATCTTGACAATCTCATCTATGAACTCATGTGGGTCCTCATCTACCATGGACCTAAGGAAATTCGGCGGGTTCATCCTCAAGAAGTCTATGACTCGAGTTGTCGCTGCGTTGCCATTCTACGGAACATATGCAACGGCCTACTAATTGACCTAAGCAATCAATACCTACACAAGCATCTGAATAGCAGCCCGGAACTCAGCATGGACAGCCGGCTCCGGTGCTTGGGACTCTTGAACTGGTGGGGCTTGTTGATGCCTATGACCATTACCGTCCTCGTGGCCTTCACCATATCTATTACTCCTTCTGTTCAATCTTCGAGGAGCCATGATTCTGTAATCGCAAATAGCACAAATTAGAAAGATAGAAAGACTTTTCATCACACAACATAGACCATGACGGAAGGGAACATTTCCTAAACGTCTCATAGCCTTTTCATCATAGGTGTGGTGTGCTTCACACCCACGAAAAAGACTCTACTTAACACAGCTTTTAGACACCCTAGGAAACTTCAAACCTATTTCTCTAATACCAAGTTTGTCACGACCCGAGAGTAGACCCGAATCGTAAACACGGGACAAGGAGCCCCGAGAGACCCCAAGTCGACCCATGGCATAAGAATACATCTAACTCAATCAAGAACTAAATAACCATCAATATAATCATAGCAAAAGTCTAACTTGAATATAACATCAGAATATAAAATTCGAAGCTAAATACATACATATGTCTGAATAGCTTTTAATCATGACGAGTTGATGGGACAAGACCCCAACTAACTCAATAAGCTTAAACTGAAATACATAAAGAAAAGATGGATAGTATAGTCCTCGGAATATGAGGACTCACCAATAAAGCAACGCTAACTCCGATAAGCTGACTAAGAGCTGGGCTGAAGCTGAGAGTCGGGTCCTATATCATGAAATGATACAGCATAGAAGTATGCGGTCAGTATGTGGAATGTATCGAGTATGTGAGGTAAGTAAAACGGCTAATGTAAGTAAAATCATTTAAAGACAATACATTAATTAAAACATAACATCAGAAAACTGAGAGTAGGACTTGTATTAATTCTTTCTAAAAATAATGACCTCTTCATAACATGATATAGCATGCTTCATAACATCGTAACTGAATCGATTGACTCAAAGATGAATTCTCACATTTATAAGTAAAAGTTGAACATTGAGTCAAACCTTCTTTTGAACATGCATTTAAATAAATCTCATAGGTAATGAATATTCATATCTAAAATCATGAGGAACAATAGGAGACTCGTCTTTTAACGGACATACCACGATAGACCTTACATGGTCCCGACTATTACACTCAAGTGGGAAGAGCTATCCAAAACCTTGTCAAGGGTAACGACGCTACCATGATATCGATATCAAGCTGAAGGCCCATTCGAGCAAGGGGAAGCTCACAAGGGAGGTTACAAGTCATATAATAGTATAAACCTACGTTGGCGCGTAGTTTTGAGGCATAGGGTGATTGACCCATAGCCTACTCGGTGCTAGAAAACACTCCCAGAAATATGCATATGCTCTACATCGTATATAAAAAAAGCTCAACATCATCTATTGATGAAGCTCAATGATCAAATACATCTCAAATGTGAAATCATGCATATGAGAAGCTTTAGTTCAAAACATACCACAAGCTGAAAACATAGTTGGGAGCCTTTGCTACAAAACCATATGGTAAGTTATGCATAGGAAGACTTAACTCAAAACATACCACAAGCTAAAATATAAATTTGGGAGTATTCGCTCCAAAATAATGTGGTAAGCTTTGTTTGGGAAAATCATCATTTAAATTTAACATGTCGCATTAACCCAAGCTTTATCAAACTTAGAAATACCCAATTCTCATTGAAAACGTAATTATAAATATGGGTATCCTTAAATCATGCTTTTCGTCATAAGATCTCATCATTATCACATATACTTCACAAATCTCACTTTTCATGATCATCTCATCAATGGGCTTTAACTTTCATAAGGCTAGAAATAAAATTTTAATTGAAATCATTATAAAATAGCCCATGCTTCACAATTCGATAATAAAATCATAATTTAATTCATACCCATGTGTAGAAATAGATAATTCATACATTTGGGTAAAAATCCCCATATATTAATCATAGAATTTCATACTTCTTAGAGAGGGATTGGGCATGGGTGTGGAAGAAACCACCCCTTCATAACCCTACATACCTGATGGAGACTGAATCTTACTCTCCCTTGAATGCTCAAAAAGTAATTGAAAGAAATTGAAGAAGAAAACCTTGAATCACCCTTTGATCACCTCTCTATCACTCTTCTATTCTCTTGCATGCATGAATGAAGTCTTTAAGATAGTTTCTCCCTCTAAAACCCACCTTTCATAGGCTAAAACGAGGTAGCTTAGGCTTTAGGAACTTAGGAATTACAAAAAGACCCTTACTAATTTCGCAGGAAAAGACTGCCAAGAGGTCCTAACGAGGGACCTAATGACTCGTCCTCACTGGCCATGACTCGTTTCCTCAATCCGTGATGTTCACTACCAATTTCCCATTAGGGGACCCCATGAGGGACCCCACAGATCGTGGCGGCTGACCACGACTCATGGTCACCACCCGTGATCCCCATTGTCTAAAATTTTCTTGCCACCTCCAGTCCAAGCCACGGGTGACACCATGAGTCGTGTTGCCTGACCACGACTCATGGTCATGCCCGTGGTGACCCCTCTATACCATACCCCTCATCCTTGACAACGATTCACCCCATGACTCGTGGTCCCTCCTCACAGGTCACCTAACGACCCGTCTTGAGGTCTGGTGCAGAATTTCAGTTTTTCTACGCTTCAACTCCCGGGTCTGATCTTTAGGCTTCCGGGGTATAAAAACAGATGGACAAGATGAGCGGACTATTCAGACCTTAGAATATATGTTGAGATCTTGTGTGATCGACTTTAAGGGTATTTGGGATGATCACCTACCTCTCATCGAGATTGCATACAACCACAACTACCTCTCCAGTATTCAAATGGCCCCGTTTGAGGCATTATATGGTAGGAGGTGTAGGTCTCCTATAGGGTGGTTTGAAGTTGGCGAAGCTACCTTGATACAACCAGACTCGGTTCATGAAGCTATGCAGAAAGTACAACTGATTAGAAAAAAAATTGAAAACAGCTCAGAGCCGGCAGAAATCTTATGCAGATGTGAGGAGGAGAGAGTTAGAATTTGCTGTAGATGATTGGGTTTACCTAAAACTTTCTCCCATGAAAGGGGTGATGAGGTTTGGAAAGAAAGGGAAACCCAGTCCAAGGTATGTAGGACCCTACAAGATTCTGAGGCGAATTGGAAATGTGGCCTGTGAGTTAGAATTACCCTTAGAGTTAGCATTTGTTCACTCAGTCTTCCATGTGTCACTGTTGAAGAAGTGCATAGGTGATCCAACCTCAATTGTGCCACTAGATAGTGCGGGAGTGAAGTCTCTCTTACAAAGAGGTTCCAGTTCAGATCCTAGACCAACAGGTTCATAAGCTGAGAAACAAGGAAGTCGCTTCAGTGAAAGTCTTGTGGAGGAACCAGCTAGTTGAGGGAGCCACATGGGAGGAAGAAGCAGACATGAAGGCCAAATACCCTCATTTATTCCCTTCCAGTTCAGTTCTAACATCAGGTATTAAATTCCTCCTCGATACTATATTCGATTCAATACTCATCAGCTCTATTCAGATTTTCAATGTGCACCCTTGTTGCATCAACTTAGTTAGCATGGTTAAATCAGTTTGGAGTTAGTCACTCCTTCAGAAAAAGTTTATAGTCTCCGTCTAGGAATTACAGCTCTTTTCCCAATTTTCTAGCAGTTTTAGCCTTCATTCAAGGACAAATGATCCCACGGGGGAGATATTGTAACACTCCAAAACTTTCCTAGACCAAACTCAAACTCAGCAGATAGAACCGGGAAAATTTTTCTTAAGAACGACCAAGACAACGAGTCGTTGTCAGCAGTAACGGCCCGTTGTCTAGGTCATGGTTAGCCCTACCAGTGGTCCTTCGGAAACCAATGAGACATGGAATGACCCATTGTGAGGAATAACTAGTCGTCCTGTCACTCATTGCCTCCCCAGTTCAGAGATCAGTTATGCCCTTTCTATAAACCCACGAATTAAACGACAAGTCATCATTTGATATAACGACTCGTGGGATGACTTATTAGTTGGAATCCAGATGTTGTTGAAAATCTTATTCCTGTAGCAACGAGATGCGACAACAACTCGTTGAATCTCCTAATGAGTCGTGGTGTGAAACTGTTACAACAAGTCCAAAAATCCTCAAATTTTCAAGTAGGGACGACGAGCAGATACAACGACTTGGCTCTACCAATAAGTCGTTGTGTCGCTCGTTAGGGGGGTTCCCAGATTTTTCCTTCCAGTGACAACAGAAAGGATCAATGACCCATTGTTTCATCCCATGGGTCGTGGTCCCTTCTCGTTACCAATTTCCAGTGAACCAAATTTCAGGCCCAAGACCAATGACTGGTTCCAATGAGTCATGGTGTCAACCAACGACTCGTCGTGTGAACCATTGGTTCCTACCGGGCGGTTTTCCAGATTTTCTTCTAGGGGTATTTTAGTAACTTTCCATCTTTTTAATCTTTAAACTACATCATTTTGGATTATATTCAAGGGATTTAGAGAGGTAATCAGCATTCTCTCTTCATTCCTCTCATTCCCTCTTCATTCCTCTCATTCCCTCAAAGTCTAAATGTAAAGACTCAATCAGGAAGCATAGAGCAGGGCAAGGGTTTCGACTTTTTTTTCTCAAATTCTCAAGGGTTTTCTCCAAGAATCCTTCACTATGTATGTGGGAATTCAACAAGGGGATTGTTCTTCCCTTGTGTCCCAAAACCCATCCATCAATTTCTTATTAGTTCTAGCACTAAAGTTCACTGTAAAGGTTAAATCATCAGTAAATTATGGAATTTCTTCCTATTATAATTCTCTTAAGTATTAACAGTTGTTGTTAGTAATAATTCTGGTCATTATCTCCTTACATGAATTATGATAATTTTATCCCTAGTTCTTAAATATAGTAATGTGGGTCGTGCATAATTGTTTAGATATTAATGTTGCTTGACTCTATCAGTGTTGAAATTTCCATGTTATTATTATCATATAAATTCTCAATCAGTTGCATGCTAGTTCAGTCTCAGTCAGAATGTTAGTACCTTCAGTATCTTTTAGAAATGTCAGCTGATCAGTTTGACTATAGTCAGTTCTTGAGGTGTCAGTGACGCCTCCCAATATCAGTTCTCAGTTACCAGTTATCAGTTAGTTCTTTAGACGGTTACGACACTTCTAGATAAGCAGTTCTATCCAGTCTTAGAACACCAGTTACAGTTATCTGGTCCAACACTATGACTCTCAGGGTACTTACAGATAAGTATTTCCTGACTTAGTCATGGGCCCCAACTTCGAGAGGGTTGGGGTTCCAGCGCACCCAGATTCCCAAAACTACGTTGCCACCGTAGGTTATTTATCCCAAATAGGCCCAGATAGTGATTTCACAGTTCATGCCTTTATATCCTGGAAAAGTATATTGGGTCCTATTGATAGGACGTATACATTGAACTCCACGTTTAGCTCACATGGTTATATGTCGGTTATAGACTCTCCCACTTGTTAGTTTAGTTTAGTTCAGTACAATTCAGTTTAGCTCAATTCAGTATCTTAGTTCTAAGACATGGTTATGACCATCAGCCAGGGTCATTATTGACCATATCAGCTATGGTTTAGTGTTATCAGTTTACATATTTCAGTTGATCATTTCATGTTATTTCAGCACAGTTACTTATTATTTTATGTTTATTGTATCTCTCACTTATCCAGTACATTCGAAGTATTGACGCATACTTTTCATGTTGTATCATATTATTATATAGTCCTAGGTTCTCAGTCACAGCATCGTCAATATTCCCCTCCGACGATCTTAGCAACAACATCAGTTGGTGAGTCCTTATGTTCTGAGGACAACATTTGCATTTCAGCTAGTTTCTTTCTAGTCAAATTTTAGAGCTAGCTGGGGGCTTGTCCCAGCAACTCATGAATTAGTAGTTGGCTTTCAGACATAGTTGATCAGTATTGTATCCAGTCATATTTACTTTCAGAAGTATTGATTATTTTATAAAGTTTCCACTTATATTTATTGAGTTACCAGTGTAATGATAGACCATGGGTTAGCTTGAGGTTACTTGTGGCACCGAGTATCGTGTCTCATCC
>JACEIK010002535.1:159526-170741 GCA_018107945.1 Datura stramonium
CACGTTGCCATCGCGGAGGGGCTCTACCCCGGCTCCTCCCGCGATGGTTCGACGTGTCACTTATCCGGTCTTTCCCCGGGCCTTTTCCTAGCATGTATGGAATCCAAAACTCTTAACCAACATGCGAATAGGCCATATACATGTTGAGAATTTACAGGGTGTAACAAAACCCACCCGCATTCCTGGGGTAGAAGGTAGATGAGGACCCGGATGAGTTCTTAGAAGAAATCCAGAAGATTACCAAATCATGGGGGTAACGGGAATAGAGAGCGCGATTTAGCCTCCTACCAGCTAAAAGGAGTTGCATATATATGGTTTTGTCAGTGGAGAGATAGTCGGGGAATTTGGGAAGGCCCTGTAGGTTGGGATGAATTTATGACTGTGTTCCTGGATAGGATTTTCCCTAGGGAGTTGAGAGAAGTAAAGGCGACAGAATTCATCAACATGAAACAGAAGACATGATTGTGCAAGAGTACGCATTGCAGTTTATCCGGTTATCCAAGTATGCACCGGAGATGGTAGCCGACCAGAGGGACCGAGTGAGCAGGTTCATGAATGGAGTGTCAGACTCCTTGGTTAAAGTTTGCAGGACTTCCATGTTGCACAGCGATATAGATTTTTCATGTTTGGTGATATTCGCTCAACAAATGGAAGTAGAGCAGGTGAAGGAAAATGAGAGAGAGGCTAAGAGGGCCGGGATAGGAGATTCAGAGTTCTCCCCGCAGAGGACAAGTGGTGGACACTGCTCACATTCCTAGCAGAAATCATCAGCCCCAGCACTTTCGATAGTCAGTTCTCCATACAAACCAAGAGTGAGGGAGATTAATTATCCGTTGTGTGCCAGCTTTGGGAAGCACAACTTGGGAGAATGAATGGCCGGCTCAGATGTTTGTTTATGGTGCGTAAAGTCGGGCCATAAGCATCGAGATTGCGCAGCAACGAAGGGAGGCAAGAGTAGATCCTCGGCCACTTCTTCATAGCTCCGATAGCCCATTCATTTAAGCAGGGTGCATTATCCTGGTGGCAGACGACGTCAAAATTGCTCCTATGTTGTAGCAGCACACCAAGATAAGTGCAAGTCACCAGTAGTGGCCAAAGGTATGTTGTAAATCTTCTGTTAATCTTTGTATGTTGCCAACCCCTTAACACCAAAAGTGAATAAGGAGCTCTATGATGGTTGTTGAAAGGAGATTGTCGTTGTGTGATATGAATAGCTCTTAGTGTAAGTATTGCAGTGAAGGTTAGAGGCGAAGAAGAAGCTAGGAGTTAGTGAATTAGCCCCGATCTTAAGAATGATTCAAGAGCCTTAGAGTGACGGCTTTAAGCTAAGGGGGAGATGGTAAGTATGTATAACAAGTCGAATCTTGAGTATGCTAATAGAAGAGTAACAACCCTAACAGTTGCGATATGTCAATCCCCTCAGGTTTAGATAATTTCTCTTGTAGTTCAGTTGAAGCTAAGTTATGCCCATCCCTATATGCGGGATCCCAGAATTTCTAGATAATCGTTTCAGACTGCGATGCTAGTCTTACTCCATAAATCCTTAAGGCTCAGCTTTATGTTATGAATCAGCTATGTGTGTCAACTCATGCCTTCCATTACGTTCAGCTCGAATTCAGTCTTTGAAGCTGCGCTAATAGCCCAGTAGATAAGGGTACTCCATATTTGTGCTCAGTTTTAGATATCATGAATGATTCGTGCTCATGAGTCCTTTACTTTCAATTAGACCGAATGTTATGAATTCTAGCCTAGTATTAGAAAGCGATTTGCGAATAATGACTCAGTCTGCACTAGCTCAGTTTCAATTTGGGGGAAGGATTCTTTTTAGTGTTTTAATTAGTTCCTTGGCAGTTCTATGTATTTCAGTCGCTCTCATGTATTAGCATGCATGTACGACTTTGATGTCCAGTTCAAATATGTAAGATTATCTCAGAGTCATATACTCCATCAGTTTCAGTTATGATTGTTCAATATTTGGGATATCAGTTATTTCCCTTTCACAATGTGGTTACCCAACATTCCAGGACGAATGTTCCCAAGGGGGAGATATGGTAACACCCCGAAAGTTTCTAAGTACAGACTCCAAACTTAAGATGAGAACACCAGAAGGATTTGCCTCAGAACGAGTCGTTAGGTGACCTAACGGATCGTGGTCAATCCCTTGAGGAGAAATCGAGAGGTGCAGCAGGTCTAGTGACCACGGATGGCTTGACCAGTCGTCATGTTAGGTAACAAGTCGTTAGGCCGGCCACGACTCGTTAGGTCGGCTGTTGGGTGAAGGTTGTAAATTCCTGGTAGGGTTCTGAGGCAGTGGAGACCATGGAAGGAGGGACGAGTCGTCATGTACCTGATGACTTGTCAAGTATCCCGTGGGGAGAAAAGAGCAGAAAAAAAGAAATTTAGCCAGTGCACTCCATGACGTGGCCCCACGAGACGTTGCCTACCCCAAAACTCGTGGAGTGCCTCATGGGGACTGGCAAGAGGATTTTTCCTGCATTTTTTCAGGGTGTTTTCATAAAATCTTATGCTTCTAACACCTAAACTACGTCATTTTGTGCATGGTATGGGACGTTTTCAAGGGGATAACTAATCTAAACCCTCATTTTTTTTATCAAAAATCACTCTTAAAATCTTCTTCCTCTTCTCTCTCAAGACTCAAGAATTCATCAAGGGTTCCTCAAGGCTTCAAGGAGCAAGTTTAAGTGGGGATTTCTTCTTGGATCAGGTATGTGGGCTTTTCAACAAGGATATTCTTCCATCCTTTTGCCCTAAAATGTGTTATCAAAAACCCAATTTCAATTATTCTAGAAAAGCATGACCTAGGGTTCTGAATTATGGATGATTTCTTCTATATCTTCTATAAATTTTAAGACCCATTTGGATTACAAGTTAATTATGCTTATGGAATTATTTTATTATCTTGAATTATGTGCTAGATGGTGAAAATGCATGACTATAGAATCTTCTTCATGAGATGGCTTAAAATTTTATTGGGATTTTATTACTGTTCATTCAATTATATTAATAACCCATAATCATGTCTAAAATATGTGAAGATCATAAGAATTCCATTAAAAAAATTAGAATATACCATTTGATAAATATGTTGAGATGAGATTAGAGTTTATGGGATTGATCAATTGAAAGTAAATATGTGTTTTCATTATGTTTTTTATGAAGATTCTTTGGGCATGATGTAAACCTATTATAATAGCATAATATTTGTACCTTTCTTACGAATTTGAATAAATTTTTAAATGGGTTCTATGAAATGAAAATGTATGTTTCTCCCATGATCTCGTTGTAAATGTTTAAGGTATGAGTTAAGTGTATGGGATTTCTGTAAATCTAAATATATGAAACAATCTATCTATGTTAGAGTGTAAATTGGACCTATGGATCCTACATGACCCTATGTTATATGTTGTATGATATGAACTCGGAACTTGAATATTGTGGAAGTGCAATGTGTGATGCAAATCTATAAATGTTCGTTAATGTAAGATATTTGAATTAAATGTTGTTCTGGTACCATGATGATATGAATTATGATGATAACGCATGAGAATGATCCTTCCAACGTTTTGTCTTGTTGTTAGTAGAAAGTAGCCCTAATCATTTTTAAAGGAATGTTGTATGTTTAAAGTAGTAAATGCTCATGTTTCTTCTTAGCTGTAGCAGCATAGACCAGATGTATAATGTTGGACTAGTATTCCTTATATTATAATCAACCAGGGACTCTCCATGGCCGAGAATGTTTCCCTTGGTTCAGTCGGGACTCTCCTTAGCAGAAAATGACTCCCTAGTTCAGTCGGGACTCTCTGTAGTAGAGAATGACTCCCTTAGTTTAGTTGGGACTCTCCATGGCAGATAATGACTCCCTTAGTTATGTTATCAGTATGGCTCAGTTCCGTATGATTCAGACTTCAGTTTAAAACAGATATAATATAATGAAATGTAGACTCAATTATCAACAGGTATCCAATATAGTGTATGATGCTAGCTTCAGCTTCGGCTCTAATTAAATGTTCAGTACTTGACCTTATGCATGAGTTTAATGGTGTTTTAGAATATGAGGTCCAAATGAAAGTTTCATGTATATATTTGTGCATGTGACCCGAAGAGAATTGTTGCATTCTAAGTCAGTTATATGTTAATGTACTCAGTTTATTTCCTTTGTATACTTGTATATTTAGTTTGTTTACGTTTCCCGCATGCTCAGTACATTTCAAGTACTAACCAAGTACTTTATGTGTTATATCATTCCATGATATAGATCTAGATATCCAGACTCAACCTCGCAGGTAGACACGCTCCTTCCTCCATCTCAGCGAATTGTGGTGAGTTCTCATCTCTCGAGGATGAGGTCTATGTTCTTATTCAGTTGTATTTTAGTTTTCAGACTTTACGAGTTAGCTGGGGACCTGTCCCAGTACCTCATCAATCTAGTAGAGGCTTTCAGACATTTGTAATCAGATTCAGTCTATGTGTTATGTTTTGCTATATTATGTCCTTAAGTGTGAAATTTGGCTCTTGAAGTTAGCTTCCGCTCAGTTATGTTTGTTAGTAGTTTATATTGTTAAGTGTCCTGCTATGATTATGATGTGGGTCAACTTAGAGCCCTTCAGGGTTCTTTGTCCCGTGTTACGGCTAGGGTGTAAACTCGGATCGTGACAAACTTGGTATCAGAGAAAAGTTTTAGAGTGTACTAGGGTGTCTGAAAGCCGCGTTAAGTAGAGTCTTCTTCATGGGTGTGAAGCGCGCCACACTTATGGCGAAGAGGCTACGAGACGATTTAGGAATGTTCCCTTTTCTTCATGATTCTTATCGTGCGTAGAGTATGATACTCTAAATAGTTCCTCCCCTAACTCTTGCTTTACGCGCTCACAAGTAATGCCTTCTAGAAGAGTAAATGGAAGAAGAAATTGTAATGGCCACTAGTAGGCACCACTAGCCCTGGAGAACCTGATGGACGACCATATTACTCATGTCGAATTCTGGGAAACCCTTAATATGTTTGAACAGGCCATGACTGTCCAGATTAATCAATAGGCGATGGCTCGTGTTCCCCAGAATTGGAATGTGGCGGCGGCAGGGGTAAGATATTTCCTAAGATTGAACCCACCCGAATTCTTGGGGTCGAATGTTGACGAGAACCCGTATGAGTTCTTAGAAGAGATAAGATTACCAAAATCCGACCTAAATCATGGGGGTAACCGGAATAGAGAGCACGGATTTTGCCTCCTACAAGCTAAAAGGAGTCACTTCTATATGGTTTTGTCAGTGGAGAGCCAATCGAGGAATTGGGGCAGGCCTTGTAGGTTAGGATGAATTTAGGACTGCGTTCCTAGATAGATTTTTTCCTAGGGAGTTGAGAGAGGCAAAGGCGGTATTCATAAACTTGAAATAAAATGACATGACTGCCCAGGAATACACGTTGGAGTTTACCGAGGCATCCAAGTATGCACCGGAGATGGTAGTCGACCAAAGGGCCCGAGTGAGCAGGTTCATGAACGGAGTGTCAGACTCCTTGCTTAAAGTGTGCAGGACTTCCATGTTTCATAGGGATATAGATTTTCCATGTTTGGTGATATTTTCTCTACAAATGGAAGTAGAGCAGGTGAAGGAAAAAGAGAGAGAGGCTAAGATGGCCGGGATGGGAGATTCAGAGTTCTCCCTGCCGAGGACGAGTGGTGGACACTACTCACATTCCCAGCAGAAATCATCAGCCCCAGCAATTTCGACAGTCAGTGCTCTGTACAAACCTAGAGTAAGGGAGATTATGTATTCATTGTATGCCAGTTGTGGGAAGCACCACTTGGGAGAACGCATGGCCGCTCGGATGTTTGTTTATGGTGCGGCAAGTTGGGCCATAAGCACCGAGATTGCGCAGCAGCTAAGCGAGGAGAGAGTAGATCCTCGGCCACTTCTTCAGTAGATCTGATAGCATGTTCATTTCAGCAGGGTACATCATCTATCCTGGGTGGCGGACGACGTCAAAATCGCTCCTATGCCATAGCAGCACACCAGGATAAGGGAAAGTCGCCAGAAGTGGCCATAGGTATGTTGTAAATCTTGTGTTACTCTTTGTATGTTGCCAGCCTCAGAACCCTAGTAGTGAATAAGGAGCTCTATGATAGTTGTTTAAAGGAGATTTTCGTTGTGTGAAGTGTACGGCTGTTAGTATACGGCTGGCAGTGAAGGTTAGAGGCGAGGAAGAAGCTAGGAGTTAGTGAATTAGCCCCGATCATAAGAATGATTCAGGAGCCTTAGAATGATGGCTTTCAGCTAAGGGGGAAATGGTAAGTATGTACGACAAGTAAAATATTAAGTATGCTAATAGAAGAGTTTCAGCCCTAACAGTTGCGATATGTCAATCCCTTCAGGTTTAGATAATTTTTGTTGTAGTTTAGTTGAAGCTATGTTATGCCCATCTCTATGAGCGGACTCTCGGAATTTCTAGATAACCACTTTAGACAGCGATTCTAGTCTTACTCCACAAATCCTTAAGGCTCACCTTCATGTTATGAATCAGCTATATGTGTCAACTCATGCCTTCTATTGTGTTCAGCTCAAATTCAGTCTCTAGAAGCTGCTTTAACAGCTAAATAGATGAGGGTACTCCATGTATGTGCTCAGTTTTAGATGTCATGAATGATTCGTGCTCATGAGTACTTTACTTTAAATTAGACCGGATGTTAAGAATTCTAGCCTAGTATTAGAACGCGATTTGTGAATAATGACTCAGTTTGCACTAGCTCAGTGTCGGTTAGGGGGAAAGGATTCTTTTTAGTGTTTTATTTAGTTCATTGGTAGTTCTATGTCTTTCATTCCCTCTCATGTATTAGCATGCATGTATGACTTTGGTGTCTAGTTCAGATATGTTAGATTATCCCGGAGTCAGATACTCCATCAATTTCAGTTTTGATTGTTCAATATTTGGGATATAAACTATTTCCCTTTTCCAGTGTGGTTACCCAACATTCGAGGATGAATGTTCCCAAGGGGGAGATATTGTAACACCTCGGAATTTTATAAGAACAGACTCCAGACTTAAGATGAGAAAACCAGAAGGATTTGCCTCAGAACAAGTCGTTAGGTGACCTAACGGATCGTGGTCAAGCCAATGAGGAGCAATCGGGAAGTGCATCAGGTCTGGTGACCACGGATTAACTGATGAGTCGTCGTGTCAGGTAACGACTCGTTAGGGCAGTCGTGGGAAGGAGATGCAAGAAATCATGGGCTCAGTTGGTAATGGACGACCCAACGAGTCATTAGGCAGGCCACGACTCGTTAGGTCGGCCATTGGGTAAATGAGGTAAATTCCTAGTGGGGTTCCAAGGAAGTGGAGACAACGGAAGGAGGGAAGAGTCGTCGTGTACCTGACGACTCATCAAGTAATCTGTGGGGGGAAAAGAGTAGAAAAAGAAAATTTAGCCAATGCACTCCACGACTTGGACCCACGAGTCATTGCCTACCCCACGACTCGTGGAGTGCCTCCTAGGGACTGACAGGAGGATTTTTTTCTGTGTTTTTCCAGGGGTATTTTCATAAAATATTATGCTTCTAACTCCTAAACTACGTCGTTTTGAGCATGGTATGGGACGTTTTCAAGGGGATAATTAGTCAAAACCCTCATTTTTTATAAAAAATCACTCTCAAACTCTTATTCCTCTTCTCTCTCAAGACTCAAGAATTCATCAAGGTTTCCTCAAGGGTTCATCAAGGCTTCAAGGTGCAAGTTCAAGTGGAGATTTCTTCTTCGATTAGGCATGTGGGCTTTTCAACAAGGATATTCTTCCATCCTTGTGCCCTAAAATGTTTTATCAAAAACCCGATTTCAATTATTCTAGAAAAGAATGACCTAGGGTTCTGAATTATGGATGATTTCTTCTATATCTTCTATGAATTTAAGACCTATTAGGATTACAAGTTAATTATGCTTATGGAATTATTTTATTATCTGGAATTATGTGCTAGATGGTGAAAATGCATGATTATAGAATCTTCTTCATGAGATGGCTTAAACTTTGATTGGAATTTTATTATTGTTCATTTGATTATATCAATAACCCGTAATCATGTCTAAAATATGTGAAGATCGTAAGAATTCCCTTAAAAAATTAGAATATACCATTTGATAAATATGTTTAGATTAGACTAGAGTTTATGGGCTTGATCAATTGAAAGTAAATATGTGTTTTCATTATGTTTTTGATGAAGCTGCTTTGGACATGATGTAAACCTATGATAAACGCATTATTATTGTACCTTTCTTATGAATTTGAGTAAATTTTGAAATGGGTTTTATGAAATGAAAATGTATGCTTCTCCCATGATCTCGTTGTAAATGTTTAAGGTATGAGTTAAGTGTATGGGCTTTTCGTAAATCTAAATATATGAAACAATGTATCTATGTTAGAGTGTAAATTGGACCTATGGATCCTACATGACCCTATGTTATATGTTGTATGATATGAACTCGGAACTTGAATGTTGTGGAAGTGCAATGTGTGATGTGAATCTATAGATGTTTGTTAATGTAAGATGTTTGAATTAAATGTTGATATGGTACCATGACAATATGAATTATGATGATAAAGCATGAGAATGATCCTTCCAATGTTTAGACTTGTTGTTAGTAGAAAGTAGCCCTAATCATTTTTAAAGGAATGTTGTATGATGAAACTAATAAATGCTCATGTTTTTATTAGTTGTAGTAGCATAGACCAGATGTATAATGTCGGATCAGTATTCCTTATGTTCTAGTCAGCCAGGGACTCTCCATAGCCGAGAATGTTTTCCTTAGTTCAGTCGGGACTCTCCATATAAGAAAATGACTCCCTAGTTCAGTCGTGACTCTCCGTAGTAGAGAATGACTCCCTAGTTCAGTATGGACTCTCTATAGAAGAGAATGACTCCTTAGTTCAGTCGGGACTCTCCATAGTAGAGAATGACTCCCTTAGTTTAGTTTGGACTCTCAATAGCAGAGAATGACTCCCTTAGTTATGTTATCAGTATGGCTCAGTTTCGTATGATTCAGACTTCAATTTAGAACATATACAATATAATGAAATGTAGACTCAGTTATCAGTAGGTATCCAATATAGTGTATGATACTAGCTTCAGCTTCGGCTCTCATTAAATGTTCAATAGTTGACCTTTATGCATGAGTTCAATGGTGTTTCAGAATATGAGGTCCAAATGAAAGTTTCATGTATATATTTGTGCATGTGACCCAGAAGAGAATTGTTGCATTGTAAGTCAGTTATATGTGAATATACTCAGTTTATTTCCTTTGTATACTTGTATGTTTTGTTTGTTTACGTTTCTCGTATGCTCAGTACATTTCAAGTTCTGACCACATACTTTATGTGCTATATCGTTTCATGATATAGATCCAGGTATCCAAACTCAGCCCCGCGGCTAGACACGCTCCTTCCTCCATCTCAGCGGATTGTGGTGGGTCTTCATCTCTCAAGGTTAAGGTCTATGTTCTTATTCAATTGTATTTCAGTTTTCAGTCTTTAGGAGTTAGCTAGGGACCTGTCCCGGCAACTCATCAGTTTAGTATAGGCTTTCAGACATGTGTAATCAGATTCAATCTATGTATTTTGTTTTGCGAGATTATGTCCTTAAGTGTTAAATTTGGCTCTTGAAGTTAGCTTACGCTCAGTTATGTTTGTTAGCTGCTTATATTGTTAAGTTTCATGCTCTTATTTTGCCATGGGTCGACATGGTGCCTTTCGGGGTTCCTTGTCTCGTGTTACGGCTAGGGTGTAAACTCGGGTCGTGACATTAGCTTGGGGTCACTTGTGGCACCAAGTATGATGTCTCGTCTAGGGTACAGACTCGGGTCGTTGCAAACTTGGTATCAGAACACTAGTTTTAGAGTATCCTAAGATGTCTGAAAGTCGCGCCAAGTAGAGTCCTTTTCATGGGTGTGAAGCACGCCACACTTATGACGGCGAGGCTACAAAACGTTATTAGGAAAACTACCTTTTGTTCATACTCTGTATCATGCGATGTAGTTCAATTCCAGAAACATTCTCCTAACTCGTGCTCTATTTCTTTTTAGTGAAACTATGCCTCCAAAACGGGGAAACAAAAGAAGGGCTGGTAATGCCAACCAACCTACTCCACCAGCTCCAACAGCCCCTCAGGACGATCAAGTGTCCTCGGCAGAATTTAGAGCATCAATCCAGTTGCTAGCTCAGACAGTGACTAACCAGGTGAACCAGCAGGTGGTTCTAGTGAATACAAATGGGTTCGGGACTTCACTCGAATGAACCCTCCAGCTTTTCATGGATCTAAGGTGGGAGAGGACCTACAAGAGTTTGTAGATGAGGTGTAGAAGATCACCCGGATTATGGGTGTTAGTTCCGCGAAGAGTGCTGATCTAGCCACCTACCAGTTGAAAAGGGTGGCTCAGATTTGGTATGATCAGTGGACGGAAGGGAAAATAGCAGGAGCAAAACCAGTAGAGTGGGAAGAGTTCACCACAGCTTTTCTAGATAGATTCTTCCCCCGGGAATTAAGGGAGGCTAAAGTTAGTGAGTTCATGAACTTAAAGTAGGGTAACAAGACTGTGGAAGAATATGCATTGGAGTTCACGCGATTGTCAAGGTATGCTTCGAAAATGGTAGCCGAGCCAAGGGCTCACATGATTAAGTTCGTCAATGGGGTATCAAACCTCATACTTAAAGAGTGCAGGACTGCGATGCTCATGAAGGATACTGATCTCTCCAGCCTCATCGTTCATGCCCAGCAGATTGAGGCAGAAAATTTGAAAGATATGGAGCAGGAGAACAAACAGCCTAAAAGGGGTTAATTAGATTATGGCCACCAAAGGTCCAGCGGCAGTAGCCGCCACAGTAGTAGCAGCAGAGGTCTCCAACACCTATTTCAGCCAGCACCCCTACCTTCTGATCCCGCAAGGATCGAAAGGGTGGAGCATCTGGATCTCAGTCCCAGAGTTACAGTGCCAGCAACCGCTACCTAGCTTGTCCTAAGTATGGTAGAGACTATCCAGGTAAATGCCTCCAGGGAAAAGAGGGTTGCTTTGGATGTGGATAGCTAGGTTACCGGCTAAAAGAGTGTTGATCTAGGGCATATTTATATGCCCAATTGATACTTAAATGCATCACTTTTACCTTGTTTATCCAACAATGTGTGTACATTCGCATGTAAATTGTAGGAAAGTGTGAATTTATAC
>JACEIK010002535.1:180086-206748 GCA_018107945.1 Datura stramonium
TTTTACCCTGTAGTCCAGTCCCTGTGGGTTCGACATTCCGGTTCTTAAAAAGGGCCACTATATTACTTGTACAACCCATACACTTGCGGGCTCATCAAGTGTCCATCAAAAAGATGGGTGAAATCAAAATCTACCACTTCAGTAGCTCCAGCAGGCCGTCCATCTCAGCAGGGTAACACTTCAGGTACAAATGGCGGTCAGCGCCAAAATCGTTTTTATGCTTTATCCTCTCGTCAGGATCAGGAGAGCTCAAGTGACGTGGTTACAGGTATGTTACGTCTCTTCGATCTAGATGTGTAAGCCATAATAGATCCAGGAGCCACACCATCATTCATGACTCCCTATGTAGCAGTTCAGTTTTAAATCAATCCAGAAGTCCTCTCAGAACTTTTGTCAGTCTCTATCCCTGTTGGTGAGTCATTTAGAGCAAGATGGGTGTATAGAAACTGCCCAGTCTCAGTATTGAGTAAAGTCATTCCAGCTGATCTAACAGAGTTAGACATGGCCGATTTCGATCTCATTCTTGGCATGGATTGGATACACTCTAGTTATGCTTCAGTCAACAGTAGAACTAGGGTCGTCAGATTTCAGTTTCCAAATGAGCCAGTTTTAGAATTGATGGGTAGTAGTTCTGCGCCCAAGGGTCAGTTTATTTCCTACCTTAAGGCAAGGAAGCTCATTTCTAAATGGTGCATCTATCACCTAGTTCAGGTCAAAGATTCTAGCTCTAGGACTCCAACTATCCAGTCAATTCCTATTGTCAATGAATTCCCTGACATGTTTCCCGAAGATCTTCCCGGAGTCCCTCCCGAGCGGGAAATAGACTTCGGTATAGACCTTTTTCTAGACACTTAGCCCATCTCCATTCCTCCTTACAAAATGGCTCCAGCTGAGCTTAAGGAGTTGAAGGAATAGCTAAAAGACCTACTTGATAAGGGTTTCATCATGCCCAGCATCTCTCCATAGGGTGTTCCAGTGTTGTTCGTGCGAAAGAAAGACAGTACTCTCAAAATATGTATCGACTACCGTCAGCTGAACAAAGTTTAAAGTTAAGAATAGGTATCCCCTACCCAGGATTGACGGCTTGTTTGATCAACTTCAGGGAGCTAGTTGTTTTTCAAGGTAGATATTAGGTCGGGGTATCACCAGCTTAGAGTCAAGGATTGTGACATACCGAAAACAAACTTCAGAACTTGGTATGTTCACTATGAATTTATGGTTATGTCCTTCGGACTAACTAATTCCCCTGCAGCTTTCATGCACCTAATGAACAGGGTTTTCAAGAAGTATCTAGACATGTTCGTCATTGTTTTTGTAATACCCCAGAAGTACCTAAGACTAGACTCCGAATTTGAAATGAAAAGTAGCAGAAATCTGAGATTTCTTCTCTGAATGAATCGTTTTACAGGTCGTTGGTCAGACTAACGACCCGTTGGAGGTGCTCGTGGTGAGAATCTGCAGAGTAGGCTGGAAAGTAATGGGTCTCCGGACGACCCATTGGTTGAAGTAACGGATCATGGTAAGGACACGTTGGTTGTGGGCTAGGTTGGCAGATCTGGATGGTACGCGTCAATGTACGACCCATGGTAAGTGACAACGGGTCGTTACTTCCACCCAGGAAGGAGCGGGCATTTTCTCATAGTCGTGCTAACGGAAGAATTCAATGATTTGTTGGTAGATGGTACCAGTCGTGGTATGGTATGTGGGAACTTTAGAACTTAGAGGTGAGCAGTGGCTCTGACGAAAGGAAACCACAACCCGTAGGATCGAGGTATGATCCATTGGATCAGTAGTGGTCACCGGCAAGTGCAAATTTTCTAGGTTTTTCATTAAGGGTATTTTTGTTATTTCTAAGCTCGAAGGTCCTAAACTACGTCATTTTATGCTAAGTTAGCAGGGCTTTAAGGGGGATAAACCTATTCTAAGAATCCCCACTCCATGCATGCAACCTAGAGCCTTCCTTGAAGATCAAGTTTGAGGAATTTCATCAAATTTTCTCCAATTTCCTTTGGGCTATGAAGTGGGAGTGTAAAATCGATTTACCCAGGTATGTGAGGTTATGAATGGGAGTCTCTTTCATTCAAATGTCCTAGATTCTTCTCAATTCTATGGATTTTAATTCTAGATTCAAGTTGCATGATCTTATGGGGTTTATTCCAATTCTTGTGAAATTCTTTATGATCTATATATGGGTCAATTCCCTTTATGTATCAAATCATGTTTTATGATCTATGGTCAGATTTTATAATTATTTTTATTATTAATTTGTAGTTTCAATTTCTAATTAAATTATGCCCAATTATGCAATCTTCATAAAAAGTCAAGTTATGACTCTTTGATCTTATCAACTCTAAAATTATGATTTATGATTCATGTTATGATTTCTCTTCAAGTACTCATCATGGATTTATGAATATCAAGTAAAAATATTTTACAAGTATGAATGGTTTTCATGATTTATGGATTTATGACTCTTGGCCGATTCACGGGCCCTTATTCATGGCTAATCATGTATTTCAAGTGGGATCCATCACGTTATTATTTATTTGGCAATGGACTTTATGAATGATTTTACGATTACGATATGAGCCCTCATTTGCATGTTTTTGGGAGTAGTGTCTAGCACTGAGTAGACCCGGCGTTCAAAGAAAAATCCCGTGGTCTCAGAACTACATGTCACCGTAGGTTTATATATGTTTATTATTGGATCCCTATGATATCACCACGCATGCACGTTGGACAGTCCTGACCACTTGGGCGAAATAGTGGGGCATCATGTAAGGCTCTATCATGATGGTGTCGGTTAAGACGAGTCCTCCCATTGTTCCTCATGATTTATTCATGGTTATGTTTATGTTACTTTGGCTCAAGTCATGTTTAATGAAGCTTTTCTCCTACGATTATGATTAAGACTGATTTATGATTTTTCTGAAAACCTTGAGCCCATATGTTTACATTATGATATTTACTTTATGATCACATTGTCCTACTCTTATGAACTCTTATGTATTTTGACTATCCGCTTTTACTTACATTGCATACTCAGTATATTCCAAGTACTGACCGCATACTTTATGTTGTATCGTTTCCTGATACAGGTCTGAGGGATCAGTCTCAGCCGCATCATTAGCCCCTACTTCCCTCTCAGACCTGTCCAGCTGATGTTGGTAAGTCCTCATCCTTCGAGGATGTTCAGTCATCTATAGTTTGTTATGTTCTTTCAGTTTCAGACTTTGTCGAGCTAGTTGGTGATGCTGTCCCATCAGCTCAACAGTTATTTTAAAGGCTTTTCAAATATTATGTAGAAATCAGCTTGTCGTTGTTGATTCAATTTTTGCTATATATATATNATATATATATATATGTAGACTTCCGCTTTAAAATGCTTATTTTAGATGTTATGTTCATGCCATGGGTCGACTTGGAGCCTCTCGGGGCTTCTTGTCCGGTGTCTCGATCAGAGTCTACGTTCGGATTGTGATAAACTTTGTATTAGAGAATTAGGTTTTGAAGCGTCCTAGGGTGTCTCAAAGTCGTGTTAGGTAGAGTCTTTTTCATGGGTGTGAAGTGCGTCGCACTTATCACGAAGAGGCTACGAGACGTTTAGCAAATGTTCCCTTTTTTCATGATTTATGTCGTGCAATGAAATGTCTCTCTATCCTTCTAACTCGTGCTATATGCATTTGTAGAATCATGCCTCCTTGTTGTGTCAATGGAAGAAGAAACGGGAACCACGAGAATGGCAATGGAGATTGGTATCAGCAGGCCCCACCAGCCTATGAGGATTATGTACTCGAGCAGGTGGCCCACGTAGAGTTTAGGGCTGCCATTCAAATGCTAGCTCAGGCCTTGACCGCCCAGGTCAATCAACAAGCGGTAGCGCATGTCCCTCAGAGCGGGAATGCAGCAACGACAAGAGTCAGAGATTTTCTAAGGATGAACCCTCCAGAGTTTCTTGGATCAAAGGTGGACGAGGATCCACACGAGTTCATTGATGAGGTTCTGAAGATCACCCAGATCATGGGGATGATCGGAGAGGAGTGCGCTGATCTAGCCTCGTATCAATTGAAAGGGGTTGCGCACATCTGGTTCAAGCAATGGAAAGATAGTAGGGCAATTGGAGCAGGCCCTATTGGTTGGGAGAAGTTTCATGCCGCATTTTTGAATCAATTCATCCCTCG
This sequence comes from Datura stramonium, assembly GCA_018107945.1. Lineage (NCBI taxonomy): Eukaryota > Viridiplantae > Streptophyta > Magnoliopsida > Solanales > Solanaceae > Datura > Datura stramonium. The sequence continues at coordinate 184,268 of JACEIK010002535.1, forward strand.
TGAGATGAGGGAGATTAAAGTAGCGGAGTTTATGAACCTGAAGTAGGGTAACATGACAGTCCAGGAGTATGCTTGGGAGTTCACTCATTTGTCCAAGAATGCACCAGAACTAGTGGCTGATCAGAGAGCTCGGGTGAGCAAGTTTGTACATAGAGTGGCGGACTACCTGGACAAGGATTGTAGGATCTCCATGATTCATTAGGATATTGATTTTCCCCAGAAGGTTTTGTATGCCCAGCAGATAGAGGTGGTGTATCAGAGAGAGAGAGAGAGAGAGGCCAAGAGGGCCAGGACAGACAGTCATGGGTTCTCTCAGTAGAGATTGGGAGGCGGACATCACTAGCAGTCTCATCACAGTTCATTAGCTCCAGAGCCATCATCGGCCAATGCACCCTCCAGAACGCAAGGTGATTAGAGGAGCAGAGCCTCAGGTTTGAGGGGCCAGAGTAGCATGCAAACAGCGCGTACTTTCCCCTCCTATATAGGGGAGGTCAGATATCTATTTTGAGGTGTGGTAGACCTGGAACAGGCGCTGGGAGTGTCTGTTTGCTAGACGGGGTGATGATAGAGGTCGTACTAAGGTTACCAGCTCAACAACAGCACCAACACACCTATCTCAGCAGAGTGCGTCCACCAGTGCAGGAGGTGGCCAGCGCCAGAACAGGTTTTATGCCCTTGCATCTCGACAGGAGCAGGAGACTTCACCAGATGTGGTTACCAGTATGTTACAAGTATTCCATCTTGATATATATGCATTGTTAGATCCAGGGACTACTTTATCTTTTGTGACGCCCTATGTTGCTAGTAGTTTCAAAGTCAGTCCCGAAATTTTATCAGAACCCTTCTCAGTCTCTGCTCCAGTAGGTATTCAGTTATAGCTCGATGGGTATATAGAAATTGCCCTGTCTCAGTCCTTCAGAAAGTCACCTCAGCAGATTTAGTAGAGCTATCCATGCCGGATTTTTATGTCATCTTCAACATGGATTAGCTACATGCATGTTATACCTCAATCAATTGTAGAACTCGTGCAGTAGTGTTCAGATTTTCGAGTGATCCAGTCCTAGAGTGGAAGGGCATTCAGTTGTGCTTGTAGGTGACTTCATTTCCTATCTTAAGGCTAGAAAGATGATCTCTAAAGGTTGCGTGTACCATCTAGTTAGGGTTAAGGATGTTACATCCAAAACACTGACTATCCAGTCAGTTCCTGTTATGTTTGAGTACCCAGAAGTGTTCCCAGATGATCTACCGGGAATCCCTCCCGAGCAGGAGATCGATTTTGGTATTAACCTTCTTCCCGATACACAATCTATATCTATTCCTCCTTACATAATGGCTCTAACTGAGCTAAAGGACTTGAAGGAGAAGTTGAAAGATCTCTTAGACAAGGGTTTCATCAGACCGAGCAAGTCCCCATGGGGTACACCAATTCTCTTTGTCCAAAAGAAGGATGGTTCCCTTCGGACGTGCATTGATTATTGGTAATTGAAGAAAGTTACCATTAAGAATAGGTATCCTCTTCCCAGTATTGATGATTTGTTTTACCAGCTTCAGGGTGCTAAGTGCTTTTCAAAGATAGACATCAGATCTGGATGCCATCAGCTCAGGGTTTAGGAGAGTGATATTCCGAAGACAGCCTTCGGGACTATGTATGGTCACTATGAGTTTGTAGTTATGTCTTTTGGACTAACGAATGCTCATGCATCTTTTATGGATTTGATGAACAGGGTATTCAAGCCATACTTAGGTTTGTTCATGATTGTGTTCATAGATGATATTCTCATATACTCTCTGAGCGAGGAGGAGCATGCCGCTCATTTTAGGGTGGTGCTACAGACTCTTAAGGATTTTTAGTTGTATGCTAAGTTTAGCAAATGTGAGTTTTGGTTGAACTCAGTGGCCTTTTTGGGTCATGTGGTGTTAAGTGAGGGTGTACAAGTAGACTCTCAAAAGATACAAGCGGTGAAGAATTGGCCTAGACCGGTGAATCCTTCAGATATCAAGAGTTTCTTGGGTCTAATTGGTCATTATCGGAGATTTCTTAAGGGGTTTTCATCCATTGCATAACCGTTGACTAAATTGACCCAGAAGAAAGTGAAGTTTCAATGGTCGGAGGCTTGTGAGAAGAGCTCCCAAGAGTTGAAGAATCGACTCACCTCAGCACTTGTGTTGACCTTACCCGAGGGTACCGAGGGGTTTGTGGTATATTGTGATGCCTCAAGGATCGGACTTGGTTGTGTACTCATGCAGCACAGTAAGGTCATAGCCTATGCTTCCAGGCAGCTGAAGGTCCATTAAAAGAACTACCCGACTCATGATCTCGAATTGGCGATGATAGTATTTGCCTTGAATATTTGGAGACGCTATCTATACGGGGTCCATGTGGATGTATTTACGGACCACAAAAGCCTACAATACGTGTTTACCCAGAAGGATCTGAATCTGCGCAAGAGGTAGTGGTTGGAGTTGTTGAAGGATTATGATATGAGTGTCCTCTATCATCCAGGAAAGGCTAATGTGGTGGTAGATACTCTTAGCAGGCTTTCTATGGAGAGTGTGTCCCATATAGATGAGGAAAGGAAGGAGTTAGTAAAGGATGTGCACCAACTTGCACGATTAGAAGTTCATCTAGTTGACTCGACAAATGGTGGTGTCATTGTTCAGAATGGATCAGAATAATCTTTGGTGACTGGTGCTAAGTCTAGGCAAGATGAGGATCCTATTTTGGTGAAGTTGAAGGAATCAGTCTAGAATCAGAAGGTCGAGGTCTTCTCCCAAGGGGGAGATGGTGTGATCTGATATCAGGGTCGTTCGTGTGTACCGGTTGCTGGTGACTTGAGGGAGCGGATGTTGCGTGAAGCTCATGGTTCCAGAAACTCTATACATCCAGGTTCCACTAAGATGTACTGTGACCTACGGGAAGTCTATTGGTGGAATGGCATGAGGAAGGACATAGCAGAGTTTGTGGCTAAGTGTCCGAATTATCAACAGGTGAAGGTTGAGCATCAGAGACCAGGAGGTGTACTTCAAGACATTGGTGTCCCTTTTTAGAAGTGGCAGAAAATGAATATGGACTTCATTATAGGGTTGCCTTGTACACGCAGACAGTATGACTCTATTTGGGTGGTTGTGGATAGGTGACTAAAGCAACTCATTTCCTACCAGTCAAAACTATCGATTCAGTGGAGGATTATGCTAAGTTATACATTCAGGAATTATTTCAGTTGCATGAATTTCCCTTGTCCATCATATCAGATAGAGGTACTCAATTTACCTCCTAGTTTTGGAGATCATTTTAGAAGGGCCTTGGTACCCAGGTTAAGCTTAGCACAGCATTTCACCCGCAAATAGATTGTCAGATAGAGTGGACCATTCAGACTCTGGAGGATATGTTGAGAGCGTACGTGATTGATATCAAGGGTAGTTGGGATAATCATTTGCCTCTCATCGAGTTTGCATATAACAACAGCTACCATTCCAGCATTCAGATGGCTCCATTCGAGGCTCTGTATGGGCGGAGATGTAGATCACCTATTGGTTGGTTTGAAGTCGGTGAAGCTGCAATGCTAGGACCAGATTCTGTCTGTGATGCTATAGAGAAAGTTCAGATTATTAGGGATGGGTTGAAAATAGCTCAGAGTCACCAAAAGTCGTATGTGAATGTGAGGTGGAGAGAACTTCAGTTTGAAGTCGAAGATTGGGTGTTTATAAAGGTGTCTCCCATAAAGGGAGTGATGAGGTTTGAAAAGAAAGGGAAACTCAGTCCCTGTTATGTTGGTCCATACCGGATTGTGAAACGAGTTGGCAAGGTAGCATATGAGTTGGAGTTGCCCTCAATTAGCTTCAGTTCATCCAGTTTTCCATGTATCTCTCTTAAAGAAGTGTTTGGGTGATCCAACTCTGGTTGTTCCGATGGACAGTGTCGGTGTGAAAAATAGCCTTAGTTATTAGGAGGTTCCGGTAGAAATACTTGACCGTCAGGTTCGTAATCTAAGAAACAAAAAAGTAGCCTCAGTCAAGGTTTGGTGGAGGAATCGTCATGTTGAGGGAGCTATATGGGAAGCTGAAGCAAATATGATGGCTAAATACCCACATCTATTCCCTTACGGCTTAGTTTCAGTTTGAGGTATCAGTTTCCTCCTTAGTACCCTATTCAGTTTCATATTCCGCTCATGTTACCCAGTTTCTTTAATGTCAATGAATGTATGTATGTGTGATTTATGAATTCAGTTCAGTCATGTATTCTGGTCCAGAGTTAGTTACTCCGTCAGTTTTCAGCTTAAATGTTTAGTATTTGGCATCATAGTCGCATTTTCCCAGTTATTCAGTATGTTTACCCGCATTCGAGGATGAATGTTCCCAAGGGGGAGATATTGCAATACCTTGCAAGTTCCTAAGACTAGATTTGGGATTTGAAATGAAAAGAGCAGATAGATTTCTTCTCAGAATGAGTCATTATACGGGTCGTTGGTGGGAGTAGCGACCCCTTGGAGGTACTCATGGTGAGAATCTGCAGAATAGGCTGGGAAGTAATGGGTCTCAGGATGACCCATTGGTTGAAGTAATGCATCGTGGTAAGGACCTGTTGGTTGGGTGCTAGGTTGGCAGAGTTGGATGGTACAGGTCAAGGTACAACTCGTGGTAAGTGACGACGGGTTGTTACTTCCACCCGTAGGAAGGAGCAGGGATTTTCTCCAAGTCGTGGTAACAGAAGGATTCAATGATCCGTTGGTAGATTGTATGAGTCGTGGTATGGTACATGGGAACTTCAAAACTCAGAGGTGATCAGTGGCTCCGACGAAAAGAAACCACAACTCGTAGGATCGAGGTATGATCCGTTGGATCAGTCGTGGTCATTGGTAGTGCAGATTTTTCAGGTTTTTCATTAAGGGTATTTTTGTCATTCTTAAGCCCTAATTTCCTAAACTATGTCGTTTAAGCTCATTTAGCAAGGTTTTAAGGGGGATAAACCTATTCTAAGAATCCCCACTCCATGCAAGCAACCTAGAGCCTTCCTTGAAGATCAAGTTTGAGGAATTTCATCAAATTCTCTCCAATTTCCTTTGGGATTTTAAGTGGGAGTGTGAAATCAATTTACCCAGGTATGTGAGGCAATTAATGGGAGTTCCTTTCATTCTCATGCCCTAGATTCTTCTCAATTCTATGGATTTTAATTCTAGATTCAAGTTTCATGATCTTATGGGGTTTATTCCAATTCTTGTGAAATTCTCTATGATTTATCTATGGGTCAATTCCCTTTATGTATAAAATCATATGTTATGATCTATGGTCAGATTTTATAGTTATTTTGGTTATTAATTTGTAGTTTCAACTTCTAATTAAATTATACCCAATTATGCAATCTTTATGAAAAGTCAAGTTATGACCCTTTGATCTTATCAAGTCTAAAATTATGATTTATGATTCATGTTATGATTTCTCTTCAAGTACTCATCATGGATTTATGAATATAAGGCAAGAATGTTTTACAAGCATGCATGGTTTTAATGATTTATGGATTTATGACTCTTGGCCGATTCACGGGCCCTTATTCATGGCTAATCATGTATTTCAAGTGGGATCCATCATGTTATTATTTATTTGTCCATGGACTTCATGAATGATTTCACAATTACGATATGAGCCTCATGTGCATGTTTTTGGGAGTAGTGTCTAGCACTGAGTAGACCTGGCGTTCAAAGAAAAACCCCGTGGTCTCAGAACTACGTGCCACCGTCGGTTTATATATGTTTATTATTGGATTCATGTTACTGTTTAAGCTGAAAAAAGCAGTACTCAGAAAAGAAGTGGAGGCTTTCTTCGAAGGGGGAGATGGTGTGCTTCATTACCAGGGCAGACTATGTGTACCGGATGTAGGTGACTTGAGACAACAGAAACTGGCAGAAGAACACAACTCCAGATATTCTATCCACCTAGGTGCCACTAAGATGTACCGTGATCTACGGTATATCTACTGGTGGAACGGCATGAAGATAGACATTGCAGAATATATCGCTAAGTGTCCGAACTGCCAGTAGGTCAAGGTGGAGCATCAGAGACCTGGGGGTATGACTCAGGATATCAGCATACCCACTTGGAAGTGGGAAGAAGTGAATATGGACTTTATTACAGGTCTACCTCATACTCGCCGGCAGCATGACTCAATTTGGGTGATAGTGGATTGGATGACCAAGTCAGCACATTTCCTCCCAGTTAAAACTACAGACTCAGCTTAGGATTATGCTAGGCTATACATATGGGAGTTAGTCAGACTACATGGGGTTCCTTTATCCATTATTTCAGATAGAGGTACCCAGTTCACCTCGCATTTCTAGAAGTCATTTCAGAAAGGACTCGGTACTCAAGTCAAGCTCAGCACAACTTTCTACCCTTACACAAATGGACAAGCTGAGTGGACTATTCAGACCTTAGAAGATATGTTGATAGCTTGTGGGATCGACTTCAAGGGTAGTTGGGATGATCACCTACCTCTCATTGAGTTTGCATACAACAACAACTACCATTCCAGTATTCAGATGGCCCCGTTTGAGGCATTATATGGTAGGAGGTGTAGGTCTCTGATAAGGTGGTTTGAAGTTGGTGAAGATACTTTTATAGGGCCATACTTAGTTCATGAAGCTATGCAGAAAGTGCAACTTATTAGGGAAAGGTTGCAAACAACTCAAAGTCGACAGAAATCATATGCTGATGTGAGGAGGAGAGAGTTGGAATTTTCTTAGATGATCGGGTATATCTGAAAATTTAACTCATGGAAGGGGTGATGAGGATTGGAAAGAAAGGGAAACTCAGTCCGAGGTATGTAGGAACCTACAGAATTTTGAGGCGAATTAGCAATGTGGCCTATGAGCTTGAATTACCTTCATAGTTAGCAGTTGTGCACCCCGTTTTCCATGTGTCACTATTGAAGAAGTGCATCACCGATCTGAGCTCAATTATGTCATTGGACAATGTGGTAGTGAAGGATAGCCTTTCTTACGAAGAAGTCCCAGTTCAAATCCTAGGCCGTCAGGTCCGTAAGCTAAGGAACAAGGAAATCGCTTCAGTGAAAGTCTTGTAGAGGAACTAGCTAGTTGAGGGGGTCACATAGGAGGCGGAAGCAGACATGATGGCTAAATACCCTCATTTGTTCCCTTCTAGTTCAGTTTTAGAATCAGCTATAAAATTCTTCCTTAGTACTCTATTCAGTTCCATTTTTAGTTCATGTGCCCAATTTCATTCATGTCTATGTACGTAAATGTGATGCATGAATTCAGTTCAGCCACATAGTGCAGTCTAGAGTCAGTCACTCCGTTAGTTTCCAACTTAAATGGTTCAGTATTTGGTATGATGATTGCATTTCTCAGCTTTTCAGTATGATATCCCACATTCAAGGACGAATGTTCCCAAGGTGGAGATATTGTAATACCCCGAAAGCCCTAAGATCAGACCTAAGGATGGAATCGGAGAAAATAGGATTTTCTACACCAGGTCATAGGACGAGTCGTTCAGTGATCCGTGAGGTGCACCACGAGTTGTTAAGTGACTCGTGGGGAGGAAGGTAGACTTGGTTGGAATTTTTGGTTTGGCGTTGACCATGAGTTATGGTCAGGACCACGAGTCATTAGGTCACTCGTGGTCAGAGGTTGACTTGAAGTGGAAAAATTGGGCAGGGATGGTCACGACTTGGTCACCACGAGTCGATGGGTACACCACGAGTCATGGTTTCCCTCGTGATGACCCGTGATTAAAAATTTACAGTGTTGGCAATGAGTGATGACCATGAGTTGTGGTCAGTGGTGACGAATTGTCTAGTCCCTCGTGGGGAGAGGAGGGTAGACTTGGTTGGAATTTTTGGTTTGGCATTGACCATGAGTTATGGTCAGGACCATGAGTCATTAGGTCATTCTTGGTCAGAGGTTGACTTGAAGTGGAAAAATTGGCAGGGATGGTCACGACTTGGTCACCACGAGTCGTTGGGTACACCACGAGTCATGGTGTCCCTCGTGATGACCCGTGATTAAAAATTTATAGTGTTGGCAATGAGTGATGACCATGAGTTGTGGTCAGTGGTGACGAATTGTCTAGTCCCTTGTGGGGACTGGCAGTGTGATTTTTCTGCAAAATTATTAAGGGCTTTTTTGTAATTTTTTAAACTCCTAGGCTCTAAACTACGTCGCATTGGTCATGTCTTGAAGTGAATTAAAGAGATAATCGACTAAATCCCTCTCACTTTCACTCATCTCTCGATCTCCAGAGCGAAGAACCTTCAGACAGACTCCTCAGAGAAAAGCTAGGGCATTCGACTTTTCATCTCAAATTCTAAAGAGTTTTCTCCAGGATTTCTACACCAGGTATGTGGGAATTTAGTAAGGGAATTGTCCTTCCCTTGTGCCCCAAAACCCATCTAGACTTTCTTATCAGTTCTATCCCTGAGGTTTCGAAATTGAATAATCTTTTAGTTACATTCCGATGTAATTCATGTGGGAATGTTGTTCATATTATTAGTTTCTATATTTCCATTACTTAGAGATCATGTTGGTACTTGCTTCCTGTAAAGGGGTTTTATCCCTAACTCTTGAATATAGTAATTAGAGTCTCGCGTAATTGATTAGTTACTCATGTTGCTTGATTCTATCAGTGTTGGATTTCCCATATTGTTAATATCAATTGAATTCTCAGTCAGTTTCATGCTAGCTCAGTTAACTTATGATGTTAGTGTATTCAGTCTTTCAGTAATGTCAGCTAATCAGTTTGGCTACAGTTAGTTCTTAAGGTGTCAGTAATGCCACCCAACTATAAGTTTTCAGTTATCAGTTACTAGTTAGTCATTTAGATGGTTACGGCGCTTCTAGATAAGTAGCTCTGACCAGTCTTAGAACCACAAAATTCAGCTTTGGTTTGTTCTTTAGACAGTTATGACACTTCCAGATAAGCAGCTCTGGCCAGTCTTAGGACACCAGTTTTAGGATCTGGTCCGATAAGACTCTCAGAGTACTTCTAGATAAGTATCCCTGACTTAGTTTCGGGCCCCAGTTTCGAGCTATCAGCTTAGTAGTCAGATTAGGACTATAAAATGGAAGTAGGACTTAGCACCAAGCGAACCGGGGTAAATCTAGCTCGTATGCCACCTAGCCTATCCTCCGAAGGATTCGGTACGGTCCTATAAATCTCGGGCTAAGCTTGACCTTTTTACCAAACCTCATCACACCCTTCATTGGAAAAACCTTCAGAAATACCCAGTTACCTATACCGAACTCCAGGTACCTACACCGTACATCAGCGTAAGATTTATGGCGACTCTGAGCTATCAGCAGGCGTTCTCTGATAAGCTTCACTTTCTCTTCTGACTGGTGGATTATGTCTGGCCCAATTAACTCTGATTCTCCAACCTCGAACCAACCAACTGGGGACCTGCATTTCCGCCCATATAATTCCTCATAAGGCGCCATCTGGATCGCGGAATGATAACTATTATAATAATAAAACTCAATAAGGGGTAAATGTTCATCCCAGCTGCCCCCAAAGTCCAGCACGCATGCCCGTAACATGTCCTCGAGTGTCTGAATTGTACGTTCTACTTGCCTGTCTGTTTGAGGATGGAAGGCTGTACTCAGGTTAACTGTCACGACCCGAGTTCACACCCTGGCCGTAAAACGGGACAAGGAACCCCGAGAGGCTCCAAGTCGACCCATGGCATTATCATAGTATACACTTAACATGAGAAACGACCAACAACATGAACAAGCGGAAGCAATAACAAGAATATAATATAAACCATAAGGACAATTTAATAGCTCTTAGATACAACGCTGAATCTGTCTAGATAAGTCTGAAAGCCCTCTACTAAACTGATGAGTTGTTGGGACAAGCCCCCAGCTAACTCCTAAAGTCTAAAAACTGAAAAACTAAGAAAGTATGAACATAATCACGTCCTTGGAGGATGAGGACTCACCAATAGCTACTGAATAGGGATAAAGCGTATCTAACCATGAGGCCGAGTCTGGAAACCTGAATTTATATCATGAAACTAATATAGCACAAAAGGCGTGCAGTCAGTACTTGGAATGTATTGAGCATGAGGGATAACATAAACTATTAAATAAATAAATAAATAAATGATAAGGATTTAATCAAATACATCAACATAGCAGCTTCAACATGTTATTATGCACACTCTATGGTTCACATTACATATATACGTGATAATTCTCTTTGAATCTCATTTACATAACATCTTAGAACTCATGCATAAGGGTCAAGTTCTGACATTTAATAAGTGCCAAATTTGAAGTTAGTATCACATACTATATTGGATCGTTACTGATAACTGAAATTGATCATCGTCTTATTAAGCCCGTTATAATCTGAAAGTTGGGTCATGCAAAACTGAGTTATACTGCGATCATCATTAAGGGAGTCTCTATCTACTATGGAAGATACCGACTGTGCTAGGGAGTCTCTCTCCACTATTGAGGATCCCGACTGAGAGAGTCACTCTCTGCTATGGAGGATCCCGATTGAGCTAGGGAATCACTCTCTACTATGGAGGGTCCTGACTATTCTAGGGAGTCACTCTCTACTATAGAAGGTCCCGACAATGCTAGGGAGTCTCTCTCTACTATTGAGGATCCCGACTGAGCTAGAGAGTCACTCTCTACTATGGAGGATCCCGACTAAGCTAGGGAGTCAGTCTCTACTATGAAGGATCCCGACTGCTGCTAGGATCTGAGAGGTACAGGTATGACGTTATATATATCTGGTCTATACTACTGCAGCTAATTAGAAACATGAACATACTCTTCTTTCTTCATACATCATTTATTTCAGAAGGATCGGGGCTACTTTCTACTAACAACAAGCCCAACATTCAGAATTTATCATTCTCATGTTTTATCGTCATAACTCATATCATCATGGAGCCATACTAGTATTTCTTCATAGGTCTAACATTAATGAGCATATTTAGTTTCACATCATGCATACTACTATCTCATCATTAAATTCCAGCTTCATATTAATCAGCACGTATCATAGAGACATTCACGGCCAATGGATTCAATTCGTACTTTAGCATACATACATTGATTCATAAAATCTAGATTCTCAGGAAGCTATGTGTTTACTCATATCTCAAACATATACAACGGAATCATGTGAGAAGTGTACATCTTCTTTTCATAAGACCTATGTCAAGATTTACTCCAATTCATGAGAAGGATGCATTAGATAGGCCATTATCATAGATTTACTTCTTACTCAAATAATTCCATCAAGACATAAGGACATGCATATTTTATCTTCAATTATTCAAGTCCATGAAATCTAATTTAATCTCATCACATCTATAATTGACATATTCAAATTCTCAGGGATAATAATACAAGTTTCACATATTAAACATGGATGCAAGGGATTTGTGATAATTGAATGAACAATGACAAAGTCGTATTTAAATCTCAACTCATTCATGAAGAATATTTCATAACTCCACACTTTTCATCACCCAACACATAATTCAAGGTTACCCAATCATTTTACGTCGTACTTATTTCATTATCACAATAGATCTTAGAATTTAAAGGGTTGTAGGCGGATTCACCATCAATTTAAAAGCCTAGGTCCTGCATTTTCTAGAATAGTAGAAATTGGGCATTTTAATTAAAAACATTTTGGGGTACAAGGATGGAAGAGTATCCTTGTTGGAAAACCCACATACCTGGTAGAGAGACCCAGCTCGAAATTTCCCTTGAAGCTTAATGAGCACCTTGGTGAAGTTCTTGAATCTTGAGAGGAGAGGAAGAAGAAGAGATTCAGAGATATCTTGAGAGAATGAGGGTTTAGTCTTGTAGAAACCCTTAAAAATGTCCCAATTAATACCCAAAACAACGTAGTTTAGGAGTTAAAAGCATAGGACTTTATGAGAATACCCCTGGAAAAACGCAGAGAAAATACTCTACCAGGCCCCACGAGTCGTGGGGATAGGAAATGACTCATGGGAACCAAGTCGTAGAGTGCACTGCCCAGCCCTCCAAAATTTCTTCAACATAGCCCACGACCAACATAATGAATCATCACCATTTTCAACAACTCGTTGTATCCACTCGTCAAGTACACTAGATAACATTTCATGACTTCAACTCTTCACCACCCAACGACCAACCTAACGAGTCGTTGCTAGGAATGACGACTCGTCAGGTCGTCCGTGGCCACTGGGCTTGCCATCCCCTCCTTACAGTTCCTTACGGGTCAAACCATGACCTATTAGGTCTCTTAATGAGTCGTTCCCTGACTCGTTATGAGGAAAATTTCTGCTGACTCTTCTGCTGAGCTCCATCTAACTCTGGGGTCTGATCTCAAGGACTTCCGGGGTGTTAAAATATCTCCCCCTTGGAAACATTCATCCTTGAATGTTGACTGAACATACTGATAAGATAAACACGAAACCGATATCCAAATATCAATCGATCATAGCTAAAAACCAATGGAGTATCTGACTCCGGACCAACCCTATACATCAAATCTGAATATCCACATCTAACATGCATACCATGGCACAAGGGAAATCGAATAACATGAGACCAATATGGAACTAGATAGAACACCGAAAGAAAATTCTTTCCCCTTTTTATCTGGAACAGAATTGATACAGACTGATCCTTCATTCTTGAGTCATTTTTTGATAGTAAACTAACATTCATGATATATAATCTAACTGAGGTTAGGGAATTCATGAGCATGAGTTATTCCCGACATCTAAAACTGAGCACATACAAGGGATAATCTGACTCTACTGAGTTAATAAACAACTTTAAAGATTGAGTTCGAGCTGACCACACTGGAAAACATAAATTAACACACATAACTATTCATAACATTAAAATTAGAATGAAGAACTCATATAGCAAGACTGGCATCACTATCTGAAGCGGTTACTTTTAAACCTCGGGAATGGACATAATTTGAACCTGAACTAAAACACAAGGGAAATTATATGAACCTTGAAGAGATCGATATACTGCAACTGCTAAGGCTGAAACTTCTTTATGAGCATTTTCAAGGTCTGACTTACTACGCATACTCACTATCTCCCCTTAGCTTAATGTCACCATTCTAAGACTCCCGAAACTTCCTTAAGGTCAGGCCAATTTACAAACTCCTAGCCTCTCTTCAACCGCTAACCTCCACTACAAGCCTCTCATTAACAGCTATTCACATTACCCATCGACAATCTCTTCTTGCAATTACAACAGGGCTTCTTACTTGTGGCCACTACTGGCGACTTGCCTTTATCCTGGTGTGTTGTTCTAGAATGAGAGCGGTTTTGATGACGCCCGCCATGTAGGCTAGTTACTGCATCCTGCTGTAATGGGCGAGCTATGGGGGCCACTGAAGAAATGGCCGAGGACCTACTCTCGCCTAGCTTTGCCACTACGCAGTCTCGGTGCTTATGACCTAACTGACCGCACCAGAAGCAAACATCTGACCCACCATACACTCTCCCAAGTGGTGCTTCCCATAGCTGGGGCATATGGGATATGTGATCCCCTTACTCTAGGTATGTATGGAGCACTTACTATTGAAAATACCGGGGCTGCCGACCTTTGCTGAGAAAGTGGGTGGTGCCTACACTCATCCTTGGTGAAGAGGACTCTGAATCTCCTCTTTTGTCCCTCTTGTCCTCTCTCTCCTTTTCCTTTACTTGTTCTGCCTCTATTTATTGCGCAAATATCACCAAGCGCGAAAAGTCTATGTCCCTATGCAACATAGCAGTCCTACATTCTTTAATCAAAGAGTCTGACACTCCATTCACGAACCTGCTCACTCGGGACCTCTAATACGCTACCATCTCCGAGGCATACTTGGATAATTGGGTAAATTCCAACGCGTACTCTTGAACTGTCATGTCATTCTGTTTCAAGTTGATGAATTCTACTGCCTTAGCTTCTCTTAACTCTCTAGGGAAAAACCTTTCTAGGAACGCAGTTTCAAATTCATCCCAACTTACGGGGCTTGCTCCAATCCCTCGACTTTCCCTCCATTAAAAAAACCATATATAAGAAACTCCTTTTAGCTGGTAGGAGGCTAAGTCTGCACTCTCAATTCCCATCACACCCATGATGTGAGTGATCTTCTGAATCTCTTCCAAGAACTCATATGGGTCCTCTTCTACCTTCGACCCCAAGAACTCAGGTGGGTTCATTCGGAGAAAATCTGTCACCCTTGTTGCCACTATATTTCCATTCTATGGAATATGAGCCATTGTTTGCTGATTAATCTGGGTGGTTACATCTTGTGCAAACATATTAAGAGTTTCCCGAAACTCAGCATGGATAACATGGTCGTCCCTCGGGTTCGCCAGGGCTGGTGGTGCCTGTTGATAGTCACTACCATTTCTCCTTCCATTTGCTTGTCTATGAGGCATTATCTGCGAGCGCGTAAAGCATGAGTCAGGGGAAAGAACTGTTTAGAGCTTCATACTCTATGCACGATAAGAATCATGAAGAAAGGGAACATTCCTAAAATGTCTCGTAGCCTCCTCGTCATAAGTGTGGCGCACTTCACACCCATTAATAAGACTCTACTTAACGCGGCTTTAAGACACCCTAGAACACTCTAAACCTTGGCTCTTATAAAAAGTTTGTCACGACCCGAGTTCACACCCTGGCCGTAACACGGGACAAGGAACCCCCAGTGGCTCCAAGTCGACCCATGGCATTATCATAGTATACACTTAACATGAGAAACGACCAACAACATGAACAAGCGGAAGCAATAACAAGAATCTAATATAAACCATAAGGACAATTTAATAGCTCTTAGATACAACGGTGAATCTGTCTAGATAAGTCTGAAAGCCATCTACTAAACTAATGAGTTGCTAGGACAAGCCCCAGCTAACTCCTAAAGTCTGAAAACTGAAAACATAAGAAAGTATGAACATAATCATGTCCTCGAAGGATGAGGACTTACCAATAGCTGTTGAATAGGGATGAAGCGTATCTAACCATGAGGCCAAGTCTGGAAACCTGAATCTATATCATGAAACGATATAGCACAAAAGGCGTGCGGTCAGTACTTGGAATATATTGAGCATGCGGGATAACATAAACTATTAAATAAATAAATACACGATAAGGATTTAATTAAATACATCAACATAGCTGCTTCAACATGTTATTACGCACACTCTATGGTTCACANCTATGGTTCACATATACATATATATATGATACTTCTATTTTAATCTCATTTATATAACATCTTAGAACTCATTCATAAGGGTCAAGTTCTGAACATTTAATAACTGAAAAATTTGAAGTTAGTATCACATACTGTATTGGATCATTATTTATAACTGAAACTGATCATCATCTTATTAAGCCCGTTATAATCTGAAAGTTTGGTCATGCAAAACTAAGTTATACTGCAATCATCATTAAGGGAGTCTCTCTCTACTATAGAGGATCCCGAGTGTGCTAGGGAGTCTCTCTCTACTATTGAGGATCCCGACTGAGCTGGGGAGTCACTCTCTACTATGGAGGATCACGATTAAGCTAGGGAGTCACTCTCTACTATGGAGGGTCCCGACTATGCTACGGAGTCACTCTCTACTATTGAGGATCCTGACTGAGCTAGGGAGCTCTCTACTATGGAGGATCCCGACTGCTGCTAGGATTTGAGAGGTACAGGTCTGACGTTATATATATATTGTCTATACTACTACAGCTAATCAGAAACATGAACATACTCTGCTTTCTTCATACATCATTTATTTCGGACGGATCGGGGCTACTTTCTACTAACAACAAGCCAAACATTCAGAATTTATCATTCTCATGCTTTATCATCATAACTCATATCATCATGGAGCCATACTAGTATTTCTTCATAGGTCTAACATTAATGAGCATCTTTAGTTTCACATNTGACATATTCAAATTCTCAGGGATAATCATACAAGTTTCACATATTAAACATGGATGCAAGGATTTGTGATAATTGAATGAACAATGACAAAGTCGTATTTAAATCTCAACTCATTCATGAAGAATATTTCATAACTCCACACTTTTAATCACCCAACACATAATTCAGGGTGACCCAATCATTTTACATCGTACTTATCTCATCATCACAATAGATCTTGGAATTTAAAGGGTTGTAGGAGGATTCACCATCAATTTAAAAGCCTAGGTCATGCATTTTCTAGAATAGTAGAAATTGGGAATTTTAATTAAAAACATTTTGGGACACAAGGATGGAAGAGTATCCTTGCTGAAAAACCTGTATACCTGGTAGAGAGACCCAGCTTAAAATTTCCCTTGAAGCTTGATGAGCGCCTTGGTGAAGTTCTTGAATCTTGAGAGGAGATGAAGAAGAAAAGCTTGAGAGATATCTTGAGAGAATGAGGGTTTAGGCTTGTAGAAACCCTTAAAAACGTCCCAATTAATACCCAAAATGATGTAGTT
Source organism: Datura stramonium (assembly GCA_018107945.1). Lineage (NCBI taxonomy): Eukaryota > Viridiplantae > Streptophyta > Magnoliopsida > Solanales > Solanaceae > Datura > Datura stramonium. The sequence continues at coordinate 200,734 of JACEIK010002535.1, forward strand.
TATGAGTTAAAAGCATAGGACTTTACGAGAACACCCCTGGAAAAACGCAGAGAAAATACTCTGCCAAGCCCCTCCGAGGCACCCCACGAGTCGTGGGCATTGGCAACGACTTGTGGGAACCAAGTCGTGGAGTGCACTACCCAGCCCTCCGAAATTTCTTCGACACAACCCACGACCAACATAATGAATCGTCACCAGCTCCAGCGACTCGTTGTACCCACTCTTCAGGTACACTAGATAACACTTCACGACATCAACTCTTCACCACCCAACGACCAACCTAACGAGTCATTTCCAGGCATGACGACTCGCCAGGTCGTCCGTGGCCACTGGTCTTTCCATCCCCTCCTTACAGTTCCTCACAGGTCAAACCACGATCCATTAGGTCTCTTAACGAGCCGTTGCCTGACTCGTTCTGAGGCAAATTTATGCTGACTCTTCTGATGAGCTTCGTCTAACTCCGGGGTCTGATCTCAAGGACTTTCTGGATGTTACATTAACCTGCGTCCCCAGGCCCTCCTAAAAGGACTGCCAGAATTTAGCTGTAAACTGCGCCCCTCTGTCAGAAATGATTGATACCGGAACACCATGCAATCAGACTATCTCTCTAATATACAATTCGACATAGTCTGAGAAGGTAGCCCTGGCTGGTAGAAAATGAGTTGATTTCATCAATCTATTGACAATCACCCAGATAGAATCAGATCTGCGTCTGGTACGAGGTAATCCAGTCACAAAATCCATATTGATAGCTTCCCATTTCCACAACGGCAATGTTATCTCCTGTGTCAATCCGCTAGATTTTTTATGTTCTGCCTTCACCTGCTGGCAATTAGGATATTGTGCTACAAATTTTGCTATTTCCTTCTTTATTTTCGGCCACCAGTAAATCTCTTTTATGTCATGATACATTTTTTTTGAACATGGGTGAAGAGAATAACAGGAATAATGTACCTCTGCCATAATCTGCTGGTGAAGTCCTGCCACGTCCGGAACACAGACGCGACCTCTACATCTCAATACCACGTCTGCGGTTACTTTGAAAGATGATATTTCCCCTTGTTGATATTTATCTCTAAGCTAGGCCGGTTAGGGTATTCGTATTGCAATTCTTTCACCTCTACAACCAAGGATGATACTGCAGTATTCTAGATCACTGTTCCACTGTATCCTGAGTCTACTATTTGGACGGCCAAACTGGCTAACTGATGCAATTCTCGAGCCAGTTCCCTCTGTTCGGGCTTCAAATATGCCAGGCCTCCCATGGATTTACGACTGAGGGCATCTGCTACAACATTAGCTTTTTCTGGGTGAGATAAAATGTTCACATCGTAATCCTTCAACTTCTCGAACCAGCAACGCTGCCGCAGATTCAACTCTTTCTGTGTAAACATATACTGAAGGCTTTTATGATCGGTAAAAATATCTACATGGACACCATATAGATAGTGTCTCCATATTTTCAAGGCATGAATTACCGCGGGCAATTCCAGATCATGGGTGGGGTAGTTCTTTTCATGCTTCCTCAACTATCTTGAAGCATAAGCAATTACCTTACCATGTTGCATCAGAACACATCCTAACCCGATGCCCGAATCATCGCAGTACACTGCATAACCCTCTGACCCTTCTGGCAAAGTTAATACCGGTGCTGATGTCAACCTGTTTTTCAACTCCTGGAAACTCTGTTCACATACTTCAGTCCAATGAAATTTAACTGCTTTCTGAGTTAGCTTGGTCAAAGGTGCTGCTAAGGTAGAAAATCCCTCTATAAACCTTCTGTAATACCCGGCTAACCCCAGGAAACTGCGTACCTCAGTTGGAGTGGTAGGTCTAGGCCATGTTTTTACTGCCTCAATCTTCTGTGAATCTACCTGAATACCAGCATTTGACACAATGTGTCCCAGGAAGGCCACTGAATTCAACCAAAACTCACATTTAGAAAATTTCGCATATATCTGGCGATATCTCACTCAGAAAAATATCCAAAAAGACGTAGTTCAGGCCTTTAGGAACTTAGGAATTACGAAAACACCCTTATTAAAACGAAAGAAATTTCTGGTCGCCCAGTCCCCACGAGGGACCTCACGGGTCGTTGCCATAGGGCACAACTCGTGGTCATGGTCCGTTGAGTCCACTGTCCAAAACATCCAAGGGGACCCCACGGGTGACTTCACGACTCCTGATGTCAGACCACGACTCGTGGTCACCTTCCGTGGCCTACACTGCTCATCCCAACTTGCCAACCCTCCAAGGTAGACCACGGGTGACCTCACGAGTCGTGAGGTCTGACCACGACTCGTGGTCAGGCCCGTGGCCTCCTCACTCAAGGCTTGCCAAACCATGGTGACCATGAGTCACCTCACGCCTCGTGGTCATTCCTCATGACCCCCACATCACGGGTCGTTCTGTGACCTAGTGCAAATTTTTATTTTTTCTCCGTTTTTACTTTCGGGTCTGATCCTTGGGTTCCCTGGGTATAACAATATCTCCCCCTTAGGAACATCCATCCTCGAATGTTAGAAACATGCAGAAAACTCAGGGACAAGCTATCACTATATACAATTACCGGTCATTTAAGTCGAAAACTAACGGAATGACTACCTCCAAAAAGAACTACATAACTTAACTTAATTCAGACATCACATACATATACCATATTATAAAACAAACTTGTACACATGAACTGAACATGAAAAGCTGAATAAAGGTTTAGGGCAAAGTTGATACCTCAAATTGAAACTGAGCCTGTAGGGAACAAATGAGGATATTTAGCTATCATATCTGCTTCGGCTTTCCACGTAGCTCCCTCAACATGTTGATTTCTCCATAATACTTTAACTAAAGCTACTTCTTTGTTCCTCAGCCTCCGAACCTGACAATCTAAGATCTCCACTAGAATTTCCTCATAGTTGAGGCTATCCTTTACACCAACGCCGTTTACAGGGACTACTAAAGCTGGATCACCCAAGCACTTTTTCAAGAGCGATACATGAAACACAGGATGAACTGAAGCTAATTCTGAAGGTAAGTCCAACTCATACGCCACCTTACTAACTCTTTTCATAACCCGGTAAGGACCAACGTAGCGGGGACTGAGTTTCCCTTTCTTTCCGAACCGCATGACTCCCTTCATGGGAGATACCTTTAGAAATACCTAGTCATCCATATTAAACTACAGATCCCTTCTCCTCACATCAGCATACGATTTCTGACGACTCTGAGCGGTTTTTAACCGGTCCCTTATCAATTGAACCTTCACCATCGCCTCGTGAAATGAATCTGGTCCTATCATAGCTACCTCGCCAACCTCAAACCATCCGATGGGTGATCTAGCCTCTGCCCATAAAGAGCCTCAAATAGTGCCATTTGGATGCTGGAGTGATAGTTGTTATTGTAAGTAAACTCGATCAAGGGCAAGTGGTCATCCCAACTACCTTTAAAATCCATCACACAGGCTCTCAACATATCCTCTAGAGTTTGAATTGTCCGTTCTGCCTGGCCATCCATTCGCGGATGAAATGCTGTACTGAGCTTGACCTGAGTCCTAAGCCCTTTTTGGAAAGAACGCCAGAATTGCAAGGTAAACTGAGTGCCTCGGTCTGAAATAATAGACAAGGGCACTCCATGAAGTCGAACCAACTCCCGAATATACAACTTAGCATAATCATCCACTGAATTCGTGGTCTTGACAAGTAGGAAGTGTGCCACCTTAGTTAACCTGTCTACCACCACCCAAATGGAGTCATAGTGTTGGCGAGTACGAGGTAGGACTGTAACAAAATCCATATTTACTTCCTCCCACTTCCAAGTGGGAATGCTAATATCTTGAAGTACACCACCCGGCCTTTGATGCTTTACTTTCACTTGCTGACAGTTTGGACATTTAGCTACGAACTCCGCAATATTCTTCTTCATACCATCCCACCAACAGATTTCTCGCAAGTCCCCAAACATCTTCGTGGATCCTGGGTGGATAGAATATCTAGTACCATGTGCCTATGCAATATCCGAACTCTCAAATTATCAACGTTCGAAACACATAGTCGACCCTGGTATCGTAGCACCCCATCTCCCCCTTGGGAGAAAACCTCCACCTTTTGACTCCGCACTGCTTCCTTCAGCTTCCTCAAAATCAGATCCTCATTTCTCTTAGATTTGACATCGACCACTAAGGACGATTCTGACCCATTCCGCACAATAACGCCGCCATCAGTTGAGTCGATCAATCTAACTCCCAGTCTTGCAAGTCGATGTACCTCTTTCACTAGCTCCTTCTTGCCTTCACCCACATGCGACGCACTCCCCATAGAGAGTCTACTAAGGGAATCCGCTACCACATTGGCCTTACCCCGAGTGGTAAAGGACACTCATGTCGTAGTCCTTTAGTAGCTCCAACCACCTCCGTTGCCGAAGATTGAGATCCTTCTGCATGAACACATATTGCAAACTCTTGTGGTGTGAATACATCTACATGAACCCAATACAAGTAATGTCACCATATCTTCAAAGCAAATACCACCGCGGCTAATTCCAGATCATGGGTTGGGTAATTCTTCTCATGGGTTTTTAGTTGTCTAGAGGCATATGCCATGACTTTCCCACGCTGCATCAATACGCAACCCAGTAAGACCCTAGAAGCATCACAATATACTACGAATCTGTTGGTGCCCTCGGGTAGGGTCAATATAGGTGCTAAAGTGAGTCAGGTCTTTAATTCTTGGTAACTCTTCTCACACGACACCGACCACTGAAACTTTGCCTTTTTCTGAGTCAATCTAGTCAATGGGGCTGAAATGGATAAGAAACCCTCCACGAATCTTCGGTAGTAGCCTGCCAATCCCAGAAAGCTTCTAATCTCCGAAGGGATTACTGGTCTAGGCTAGTTCTTTACCGCCTCGATCTTCTAGGAGTGTACCCTTATACCCTCGCTTGACATTACATGCCCCAAGAATGCAACCGAGTTCAACCAGAACTCGCATTTGCTGAATTTGGCGTATAACTAGCTATCCTTGAGGTCTAGAGGACTACTCTCAAATGAGTGGCATGCTCCTCCTTTCTCCTAGAGTATATCAATGTGTCGTCAATGAACACGGTCAGGAATGTGTTCAGATATGCCTTGAATACCCTATTCATAAGATCCATAAAAGCTACAGGGGCATTGGTTAGTCTGAAAGACATAACAACAAATTCGTAGTGACCATACTGAGTCCTGAAAGTGGTCTTCGAGATGTCACTCTCCCGAAATCTGAGCTGGTGATACCTGGACCTGAGATCAATCTTGGAGAAGCACTTGGCACCCTGAAGCGGTCAAACAAATCATCAATCCTGGGTAAGGGGTACCTGTTCCTAATGGTAACCTTATTCAACTGTCGATAGTTAATACACATGCGAAGGGAACCGTCCTTCTTTCGAACAAATAGAACTGGTACACCCTATGGAGACTGGCTCGATCTAATGAAGCCCTTATCCAATAGATCCTTTAAATGATTCTTCAATTTCTTTAGTTCGGTTGGAGCCATCCTATAGGGAATAATAGAAATAGGTTGCGTATCGGGTAATAGATCAATACCGGAATCAATTTCCCTCTCCTGAGGAACACGGGGCAAATCATCAGGAAACACCTCTGTATATTCGCACACCACCAGAACTAATTGAATAGTCGGGGTCTCTGACTCCACATTCTTAACCCTAACTAGGTGGTACATGCAACCTTTAGAGATTATCTTCCTGGCCTTAAGATAGGAAATAAACCAAACTGCTAGTGCCGCCGAACTACCCTTCCACTCCAACACTGACTCACCTAGAAAATGAAATTCCACCGTATGGGTCCTACAATTAATTGAAGCGTAACATGAGAACAACCAATCCATGCCAAGAATAATGTCAAAGTCATTCATGGCTAACTCTATGAGGTTGTTCGGCTGTCTGGATGACTACACGCAAGTGCACGTAGTCGAACAAGTAGTAAGTGGCTCAAGTAAGCCAAGTATCGATCCCACAGGGACTGGACTA
>JACEIK010002536.1:85525-100239 GCA_018107945.1 Datura stramonium
CTTTCCTTTTATATTTTTATTTAATAAAAAATAAAATTAAATAAAAATTAAATATAATAAAAACTAACATATATCCTAAACTAAGGAAAGGAATTATAACAATAGGATAACAAACAAGTAGAATTTTTGAGATGTGAAGCACTGGCAGTGTCGGCGAACCACCGATTGACCGTCGGACCATAATAGAACACTAGGAATTCCAAGGTCATCAGTGACACACCATTGTTTCACCAGTCTCGACTCGTGGAACGCCGGTGTAACATAGGTCTGGGACAGTGTCTTGAAGCCCTGAACCCCGATCTGCATTTCATCCGGCATATCATCAGGTTGATCCGCTAGCAACAAAATTCCTCCCATACATAGTGAAATGGCAAAACACTCAGATTCAAAACTCACCCACTTATTATAGAAACAACAAAGCAAGTAAAAGTGACAATTTACCCTTAAGAAAGATGTCACTCTATCAATCATCGGGAAAATTGTGCAATTTAAGCACACATGGGGCTACTCAGACTTCACCCCCAACTAAAATCAGCCACACTAAGAAGCAAGAATTTTGGCATAAAGAAGACCCACATTGTCATTCAACATTAGATCACTACCCCTACATACCCAAATAATGAATAATAGAAAAGTACCAACAAGCATAATCATAGGAGCAATGAGGAGAAATGAGTGGGGGCATTTCGATTTTCACAAGCTCACAATAATCTATATCTTTAACTCAATAATCAAAAATAGAGTAAGAGTTACATACCAAAAGGATTTTTAGAGCAAAAGAGAGGAGAAAGATCAAAGCTTGAACAAAGGAGCTCTACACAACTTTTTCTTGCCTCAGTGTATTTGAGAATATGAGTGAGTAGTGATGAAAGTGGGAAATAAAGTATGGGCTTTATAGGAGAGAAGGAGTGAAGGGGATTGGTGGATGAAATGTGGGTTTAATGGTAGTAAGGTGGAAAGGTAGTGTATGAGGAAGTTAAAAAGGTGTAATGGGGAACTGTAAAGGTGGAAGAAATGGTTTATGGGGATTTGAAGGGGTTTTGATCGATACTTTTAAATACCCGGGTGGGGTCGATCCATGGAGCAGTCAAAATTTTTGAAAGATGACTTACCTGCACCTGCACTTAACCAACGATGGTCGGTAGGGTCCGGTGGTTCGGAGGATCTGAGGTCGGTGCCCATTACCTTTCTAGTTCACTGCTAATCCACCGACAATTGGCCAGCGGTTTGTGAATTGGCACTGACAAGTCTTCGGTTGGATCATCGAATACACCACAACTTCCAGGTGCACTGTTTGAAGCCGGTAGTTCTCGGATTGGTATCAGCGTTCTGCTGACAAGTCATTGGTTTCCTCTCTTCTCTCCAATTATTCTATTCATAGCCTATTATAGGGCACCGTTGTGCATGTTGGCACCGACATTTCATCAGTCTAACACCGTGCCTACCCTGTTCTTCTTCTCCAATGTTTGTGCATCCAAGCTATCTACAAAATCAAAAACAACAAAACATCAAAATGTTCAAGATAAAAATGCTTGGGTTGTCTCCCAAGAAGCGTCTTAGTTAACATCGTGACACGACGTTAACCTTCCCAATTTCTAGCACTTCGGAGGGTCATCCTCCGATTCACTCTCAATATCAATAGATTCATAATACTCTCTTCACCATCGAGCACTGCCATAACCTTGCACTCATCTTGGGGCTTGATAGGCTAACATATATTGAAGGTGACCTCGTCACTACCTACTCAGAGCTTAAGCTACCTAAGTGCCATATCAATTAAAGCCCTTCCCATTGCTAGTAGAGGTTTCCCCAAGATGAATGGCACCTCGATGTCCGTCTCACAATCCATAACAACGAAATTAGTTAGGGGTATAAATTTATCCACCTTCACAAAAACATCAATTATCACTCCAATGGGTCTTTTGATTGACCTATCCGCCATCAACAACCTCATAGAGGTAGGTTTAGGATTTCCTAACCCCAGATCCTTGAATATCATGAGAGATATGAACTGATACTAGCACTGGGGTCACACAAAGCCTTATTGAACATGCACAAGACAATTGTGCAAGATTGGTGAATGCCCCAGGGTCTTCATGTCTTGGGGTAAGGTTGCTAATCATGACAACACTACAATGATGGATCACCGCATCGGTGCCCATATCCACCACCTTCTTTTTCTTCAAGAATTCCTTCATAAATTTTTCATATCCTACATTTGAATCAAAGCATCCATTAGCAGTATATTAATAAATAATTTGCTAAATATATCTATGAATTTTCAAAATTGATTATCCTCTTTCTTTTTGGCCAACTGCTGCAAATATGGTGGGAAACTCGTACTTCATGATCCTTGTCATTAAGGGTCTTCATGCCCGCCTTCATATGAACATTATCCAAGGGTGTCATCTCAACATCTCCCTCATCTTTTCCTTCCACATCATCACCAACACTTGGTGCTTTTGGCACCTCATCCAATACATCATCATCAATTGCCTTTGGGGCATCAGCATCTTTGGGCTTCATGCCCATATCTTTCAATATCTTACCACTCCTAGTCATGATTACCATGCAATGGCCATCTTTCTTTGGGTTCAGGACAATATCACTAGGAAGTGCAACCTTCATGTGGGGGTTCATTTGTGATGACAAATGGTTCATTTGTGCTTCGAGGTGTTTCATTGAATTTGAGTGGGATCTTACAGTTTGGACGAGATTAAACACCTCCCCTTTCAACTCTCTAACCCCACTGTCAGTGGATTCTACTTTCTTCAACACTCGGTACAGCATGTCCTCAATCTTTGAGCTTCCTACATCACTCACCCCGAGCTATCCTTGAGGTGTTTCTGCTTTTCGAGAAGGTACGTAAGGGTTAGAACTTTGGTGATATCTCTCTCCTTCGCTATTTTGCTCTTTATTCCCCCGTCGATCATTTCTCTCCCCCATCCAAGATTATCACAGTTTCTCCAACCTTTATTCTCCTCCCTTGGACACTAAGGGCCTTGATTGGCACCTTGATACCCAGGGCGAGAACCCCCCAATTGGCCTAATATATGTTGACACTCCTTGTATCTTGGGGGTGAAGTATCATCAACAAATTGAGCATGGGGTTAAGCAGCCACAAACATTCACACTCTTTGTACCAGTTCCCATCACATGTTTTGTCATCAACTCTAGCTGGGTCATTATTTTAGCAAGAGTTTCATCTCTTGCCTCATCTCTCTTCCTCAATTCCATACTCAACAGATTTGTTGCAACAACACTAGAAGATACCTCTGCTTCTATAGTATTCCATGCTCGAGTGGTCTTCGTCATTCCATCATGTAATGCCTTGGCTACTCCCTAGGGCTGATCCATGATGGATCCCCTGGCCAAATAGTTTGCCACAAACTTATTGATAGAATCTAATGATCGGTGGAAGCTTTGAAGTAGAACACCCTCGACTAAGCCATGGTTTGGACAAATGTCTACCTTTTTCATAAACCTCAACCATGATTCATGAAGTTGTTCCCTTGCAAGTTGTCAAAAAATAGGAGTGTCATCCCTCAGCTGCAACATCCTCGAGGGAGGAAAGAACCTATCCGAAAATGCTTCGGTAAGTTCATTCCAAGAGGTAATAGACCCAGAAGGCAACTCGTGAGTGAGAATGGAAAGAGTCTTAATCTAATTGACTCTTGAGTGATATTAGTAATGTTGAAGGGTTGAAAAATCTCCAAGAAGTTGTGGAGATGCTTGTTTGCATTCTCATTGGGCATTCCTCTGAAGAGTCCCTTCATTTGAAGTAAGTGCAACATTATACTGGTAACATGGAAAACTGCATTCTCTATCGAAGGAGGTAGGCAAATTGCACCTGCTACATCGGGAATCATGCGGTCATCATTCTCATGATCCATATGTCCATCCACCAAACCTTCTCCTTCTAATGAGTGCTGGCACATATCAAATTCAACCTAGAATGCACCAACCACAATTGTAAAGTTAAACTAATTAAGATGCAAGATCAATTCAAAATAACAACAACTAGAGGCTCAAACTACATTCCCCGGCAATGGCGCCATTTTTGATAATTTCCAAACTACACCCTTCTTTATGAAAGAGTGTAAATGGTTATTGTATCAAAACAAATAACTCAATGGGTGTCAGGGTCGAATCCCACAAGGAATGTCAGTCGATCACCAATAGTCGTCTATTAAATTGAACTAATTCACATCAATGTTGCAAGAAAAATAAGACAAAAATGGGGAAATCGTGATTTATAAAATAAAATATGGAATTACACACTAAAAATAGGGGGAAAGTATAGAAAAGACCAATAGAGAGAATACTAGGGGCGTGATATTGATAAGGGCTTAAATGGGTTGGAATTGTTAATTGCTCCTATCTTTACTCAACAGTATGATTAGCTGTGGATTAGGCAACATCTTAAGTTTCTCAACCAATTAAATATCTTATACCTTGGGTTTTCACAAATCCCAAGGTTCCTCTTCACAACGACCACATTAGCTTGGGTATGGACTCACTATTTCTAGCTTCAATCCTTAATGGATGTGTTATAATGGGTTTTGGCTATATCTAGATCAACCCCACATAATTACCACCCAAATACCTATTAGTGTTTCCTCACCCATACCTTAATTTCCTTTTTCAAGTGAAATCAAAGTAAGGAAATGCAACCCACATTTGCAACTATGAGTTTTCAACTTAAAATTCAGAGGAAATACTAAAATCATATTAATTGAGTAAATATAAGATCAAATACACAATACCCAACCCAAGTTAACCCCAATCATTCATACACCCCTAGCAAAGAATTTAGCTACTCATTTAAGTAAAGTAATACATTGCATTAATCAACAATTCAATATCCATTCACAAACTTGAGTAAGAGAAATTCAAGCAAGGTCTGAACACCAATGGAGCGTTCTACCTTCTCAATGAAAAAGATGACTCTTTCTCTTTCCACATCTCCCTACTTTCTATGTAAGCCAAAAGCAATAGATTAATCAATACTTTGTAGAATTCAATATTTAGTTCTTTTATGAGAGGTACAAAAATAGGGTATAGATATGCTCCTCTTTTTCTGTGCTTAACATTTTACCCTTGGTTGACGACCTCACTTTCGATTCGTCGGCAATTCGCCAGTGCCGGTTCACGAAATGCCAATCATATTTAGCTTAAGGACAGTGAGGTTTTTGGCTTTTCGAAGCTGGAACTGACGGTTTGCCGGTGCTAATCCGTGGACTTTTGGTTGGTCACAACTTCTGGAAGTGATTTCTTTAGCACTTCGGTGTTGGCGCCTGTAGCTTTTCGGTGCTCATCTGCGGTCCGCCGGTCTCCAACCATCTTCCCTACACTAGGTAACTAAGATCAATCCGGTGTTTCACCGGTGTTCTTCGGTGGAGCACTGATCATCAACTTTATTTCCATGCTTTTTGCTCAATTTCATAATTTTCTCCATTCAAGTTAAGTACCTGCAAGGATCAAGGAGAAAAGGCATAAAATCCACCTAATTGATTTGTTAACTAAGCAAAAGCTCATGTTTAAGATCCTAGTGAGTTGGTAAATTACCAGCTCATCAGCTTTACATTTGGGAGTTAGTCATACTGCATGGATTTCCCTTGTCTATAATCTCAAATAGGGTTACTCAGTTCACCTTATACTTCTAGAAGTCATGCTAGAAAGGGCTCAGTACCCAGGTTTAGCTCAACACAGCTTTCCACCAGCAGACAGATTGTCAGTCCAAGCAGACTATTCAGACTTTAGAAGATATATTGAAGGCATGCTTGATCGGGCAGTTGGGATGATCATCTACCTCTCACTTACCCTTTTCTCTAGCAGCTGACTCATGAGTCTAGAAACTCCTTGTATCTAACTCATCATCCAGCACCTCTTGAAATAGTGGGATGGTTGGGGATGGTAATATGGCTGGATGTCGAGATGACAGCTCAACGACCTCCCTCTTGAGCATGCCCGACTCATGCCTCAGGCCTTACACATCTGGTATCTCAGCTAATCAATCATTGATTCGTAGCTCAAAGCTACCGAGTATGGTATTCAGTGCCCTGACTATCTCATTTATCTCAATCTTGACCCATGTCTTAACCTGATCCATTAGAACGTTGACTTTCTTCTCTTTGATAGTCAGCCTTTTGGCTATTTTCTAGAAGAACTCTTGAGGCACCAATACATACCTATAAGAAACCTGGCCTAGAGTTGTTGATGTTAGAACGGATGATGCATTGGGTGTGGCTACTGTGTGTCCAGCCTCAGTATCTTAGGCATCCATATACTTGCCCCCATCTTGTCGTGGTGTCATAACTGCAGACTATGATTTAATCCGACCCACCGGGTTCATCTCATAAAGGATAAGGCCAATATTTGTTTTTCGAGTACCTCTAACCCGATCATCAATGTGCTTTATGGTCCTGACACTAGACTCCAAACATAGCCTTTACACAAGTCTCAGGAAAGGGATGCTGGTGCTTAGTGTCAAGGATCGATCTCAAATTTACTCAGCTATTATGTGAGGAATATTAATTGTATACCCCGACATTATACAAGCCACCAACCTTGCTCTATCTGCACTAAGTGTGTTATCATTTGCAGTTGTTGCTAACCTATGTCGGACTAGTGTCCAGCAAGCCTTTGCAATGAAATTTAGTGAAGCTTTTGTGACTTGTCATCCACTAGTCACCCACTCAACCTCTTCCATCTCCACTATAATGATGCTAGCCAACCACCTCACATGCCTCTGTTGATCCTCCGCACTTAACTCTTTGACCTTTTTAAAGGCCTCCATCTGATGGTCATATTTGGCAATTAAAGTTGGGGCTTGCTAATCTGGGCCATACAGTATTCTAGCAATAGTCTGCTTAGATATATCAGCGAGTCTCCCCCGAACTATCATACTATCATGTCTGGGATGATCTTTCACTTTCTATCCAGCTGGGGTCTGACTCTCCTGAGTGGCCAAGTATTTGGCATAAAACTCCCTGACCATGTCAGCACTAATCTGTTAGGTGCCCTTGCCATCCATTCGAAGTTATAGAGCTAAAACAGCCTTTTTATCTCCCACTCTATTCAATGCCTCGGTCAAGATTCGAGGCTCCTCCTAGATACTCCTTTTAGGGTTTATCTTTGGTGTTAGGGTGAGAACCTACTCATATATCTCTAGTTCAACTGGCACACCCTATCTGACTGTGTGACTTTTTGCGAGTAAGATCGGCTCATCCTATACCACTTGTGCCTCCTCCTCAGACTGGGCTTCATCTAAACCCTCTTCATACTACGCTTCATCTTAGCCCTCATCTATATTTGAGCCGCTTCCAGACCCATTTGACACTGCATCATCTCCCTCCTTAAACTAGGAGCTACTATCTAAGTAGCTGAGAGGACCATGGCTTGGGACTTTGCCTATGCCCTAGTGGTTCGTGCCTCTTTGATTTCATCTGTGTCAACATCATATTCTTCCACCTGAACCACTAGGTGAATCTGCCTCTTGCTCAAATGTAGAGTCCCCATGCCTCAGCGCTCTCTGGGCTGCTATCTCATCTTTGGCCCTCTTATCCTGTGTATTTTTTCTTTCTTATCCTTTGTGTTCCATTATACCTAGGGACCTTACAATTCATACCAGGGTGGTACCGCTCGTAACATGAATCATAGATTGTGGTTTCTGCAATTTGACACTTGGAGGAGTTCATCACGACAGTTTGTACTATAACTTGCATCATGTAGGTATGATTCGTAATGATCAACCATAATGTGAACTTTTGCATCTTATTATGCTCTACTCCTCATTATAGCTGGGACTACGAGCCGTAACAACTTCATACGGTTCATACTGAGGCTCATAGTCCATACTTGTAACTCAATTTTCATCTTTTAGTCCCTGTTTCACCTGCACATTGCAACCCACATGAGTCCTGAAAAACTTCAATACACCAAGATACTCGGGTTGCCTCCCAAGAAGTGCTTGATTTAACATTGCAGCACAATACAAGTAGTTTGGTTGCTCAAACTTCACCAAAATACCTCATATGTTCCCTCCCATGCAATGATTGATTTAGCATTACGGCACGACATGGGTTTTGTGACTACTCATAATTCATCAAGAAACTCCAATTCAACCTCTATTGCTAAGAACACTCTGAATTCACTCGGTTGCTTCATTGACCTACAGTCGTTGAAAGTGATCTCTTCCTTATTCAACTGGAACTTCAACTGTCTAGCTTCAACATCCCATGGGGCACGCCCAGTGACAAGGAATAGCCGCCCCAAAATGATGGGAACCTCAAAATCCACTTCGCAATCTAGAATCACAAAGCCAGCTGGAAAAATAAACTTATCAACCTTCACTAGAACATCATGAAGGATGCATAAAGACTTCTTCACTGTGCGATCCGCCATCAATAGCTGCATTATCATTTGTGCGGGGGCTTCTAAGCCCAATTGCTTAAACACGGCCAGCGGCATTAAATTGATGTTAGCCCCAGATCACATAATGCCTTGGAAAATTAAAAATCTCTGGTGGTGCATGGGATGGTGAAGCCTCCCTCTTTTGTGCAAGGACCTGTGAGGCTATTGCACTGTAGTGGTGCAAATTTCCAACTGGCTCATAACTCACAGACCGTTTTCTGGTCACAGGTCCTTCGTAAACTTAGCATGCCATGCATCTGCTCCAATGCCTCAACCAGGGGAATATTGACCGATAGCTGCTTCAGCATGGATACGAATTTGTGAAATTTCCCGTCATCTATCTTCTTCTTCATTATTTAAGGAAAAGGTGGAGGCAGTCGTGGGATAGGCCTAAAAATTTGTGGGACCTCCTTCTCCTTCTTTTAGAAACAATCTCCTTTGTAGCCACTAGAGACTTTGTCAACTTTGCACTACCTTCAATCATTTGTTCTGCGGCCTCAGCTTCCTCATTTGAATCATCTAGTTTCAATTCAGCCACCTTAACTACAACAGGCATGGGTGGGTAAACTGTTGCTTTTCCACTCCTACTAATCACCGCCATGCAGTGACTATCATTCTTTGGATTTCAAATTGTGTTAATAGGGAGTGTACCCTTATGTCTCTCGTTCAAGGATGCGGACATCTAGCCAAATTGCTGCTCAATTTGTTTAATCATTGTGGAATGCGACTCAACTTTCTGATTCATGCCAAATATGTCTCCGCGAATGTCCTTCAGGTGATCATTAGTTGGCTTTGACTTTTTTAACAACTCAAACATCATTCTCTCTAATTTTGAGGTTCAAGAATCACCCTCATGATCCTTTAGAGGAACATATAGTCTGATGCGATCGTTACGGTATCCATCACTTTTCCTCCAATCACCTTCTCGGTCTCATCCTCTGCTTCCATCCCTGTACCCAGATCTATTGTAGTTATCCCTATATTGATTTTGATCTTCATTTCTTGAGCCTTGGTGCCAAGTTTATTGACCATACCCTTGGGTGTTAGCCCAGAAACCCACCACTTGGTTGTCAAAGAAGTTTGCTTCCTCCTCAGAATTAGAGTGTTCAAACCCCCGCTCCTAACCCTGAGCTCCTACTGCATTCACTTTATGAGCTCTAGATCCAATGATATGCTTCTTAAGCAGGTCAATAGATGTTCTTATATCTACTAACTCTTGGTCATATTCATCTTCTTTTTTGCGCTACTCCGCAGTCATCTCAATTACATATGTACCTGCAACTACCTTAGCTTCTCTAATATGCTAGGCCCTGTTGCTTTTGGTCACTCGATCAAGTATTGTTGTTGCTTCCTCCCATGAGTTACTTCTCAATGATCCACCTGCTATAGTATCTACTATATCCTTGTTTTTGTTTAAGGATCTGTAAAATATTTCTAACAAGCTCTCATTTTGGATTCTATGGTTTGGGCACCTATTCAATTTTTTATTGAATCGCAGCCATGTCTCATGAAGTGCCTCCATCTTGAGCTATCGGAAGTTATATATCTCATCTTTGAGTTGTAGCATCCTTGAAGGTGGGAAGAGCCTTTCGAAGAAGGAACATTTCAATTCTCTCCAATTGGTGATGGAGTCATTTGTTAGGTCCAACAACCATAGAGTAGCTTCATCGGCTAGAGAGAACGGAAAGAGCCATAGTCTGATTGCATCCTGACTCACTCTAGGCAACTTGTATGTGAGATTTGCATAATCAGCAGAATTACCACTAAACATTCCCTTTATGTTCAACAACTGGATAATCGTGCTAGTGATGTCAAATTTTTCCCCAGCAGGCACAGGTGGGTGGGGGCATAATGACTCCTTTTGACCTGGCTTAATCAATATCCAAATCACCATCATCATCAAAGTGAGGTGCATATCTGTGGAACTAATGTGGTTCACTACCTCTATTCCTTCTGTTCAGGGCAGCATTCTCAGCTTCCTCATGGGCCTCATCAGCTTCTGAAAGAGCAGCCTGATGAGCTAATTCTTCCTGATAAGCCTTGTTAGTTCACCGAGCTTCATTGGCCACTCTGGCCTCCATCATCTCAGGGGTCTCAAAACCGACCATCGTTCTTAGTGCTCGTTCAAGTTCTTGATCAATTGGGACTAGGGGGTTCCACTACCCCCCGTGCTTGGGATTCACCAAGCGGTAACCTGAGTGAAATAAAGATAAAAGAAAACATAAATGAGGAAATAAATACTAAAAGTAAAATAAACGCAATTAATCTAGTCTAAAGTTGCAGTCCTTAGCAACGTCACCATTTTTTATAATGCTCAAATTACACCTAAAAAGAAGCATAATGCAATCATTATCAAATAACGAACCCAACTAGTGTTGGGATTGATCCTACGAGGAATATGGTCATGATTTTGACGAATGCTATTATTAACACTTCTAGTTCAGTTATTTCCTAACATGGGGTTTTGTAGAGGTAATGAGTGACAGTGTTGTGAAAATGGTGTGCTTATCAAAGATATGCAATTAACTAGGGAAGTGTTCTGGATTCATAAGTATGCGGGATTTGTTACACTTATGATCTATTCTGAATCTTAGCCTATAGATTCAATAATTTATTTTCATCTAAATAGCTGATCCGCCCCTATTAGATGACTATACTCATTTACCAGATTAGGTCACATGAGCGGGTCCAGCATTACCCTTATCAATGATTCCAAATACACTTTCCAGCGGTTCCAGCTTAAGTTATTAATTGAAAGTTGATAATTTCAAGTCTTTATTGTTATTCGCTTTTCCAAATCTCTACTTCTCTAGATTCAAGCAAGTAGAGAATACGGACTAGTCCTAACGTTGCGCACCATTAAGAAACAATTAGCATGAAGGGAATAACAATACATGAGTTCGTATTCAGTTTGGATCACTCTGTATTAAACCTAATTAGTTATTTCCCTATGGTTCCCACAATCCTAGTTGTGGGGGTTTAGCTACTCATAGTTGAAAGAAAGAAATCAGAAATCATAGGGGAATACATAATTAAAGACATACAATAGTGAATGAATAAAAACCCAATGATTAATTGCAAAATAATCCTTGAAAATCAAGAACACAATGAACAAAACTTTTTTCTCTCTAGTATAGTTTTGATCTCCAAGTCGTGTTAGGATACTCCAGAATATGTAGATAAAGTAAAGTCTCAGCTCCTCTAATAAAAAATAAAAGGAAAGTATTTATACAATCAGTAAAAATCTTTTCCTAAATTAACAGGAACTACAGTCGTGGGATGACCTACGAGTTGTAGCATGGTGCTACAAGTCGTGGTCAGTACTCGTACTATGCTTGGAAGCTTCTGATCCTCTCAGGTATGGGTGTCCATTACGATCCATGGTAGGTAACCATGACTCATGGCTAGCACTTGTGACATGGACTTATGAAATACAACAACTCTGATGATCATCCTACAAATCCTACTATGACTCGTACTATGTTGGTACGACCCATGTAAACCACTCGTGCCCTGATGATGTCAAGTGGTTGGTTCTCTGCTTCTCACCACAAGCTTGTGGCATGAGTTTACAATGCTGTCATGACTCATGGTATTCTATCATACCTTGAGAGCTTCACTTGTACATTTTCTTCTTCTTTATCACAAGAACTAGCTATGACTCATACCTAGATGGTACGACTTGTGTTGTGACCCGTGGAACACCATTTTCTTCCCTTTTTCACTCACAATCTAACTCCTAGAAGATTTCCTTGCCAAAATAGTAAACGAACCTCATATTTGTATAAACACACGCAAGTCCTAGCATATTTTCTATGTTTTAAGCATTGAAAGTGCGGTAAAACCACGACATATCAGAGACACCTCAGTGTGGGCACTATGAGATAGTCCTTTAGATTATATTATATATATGGTTTCAAATGTGTTTAAAATTCTGGTTTCTATGTGAAACTGGTAAAAAGGGCAAGACAACGACACAAGAACGAACTTAACGCTAGAAAATAGGTTTAAGCTAAACAGGGGTTAATGAGGGTAAAAAAATGGAAATGTATCATGATAGTTTCCACCCTATTATGCACATGTTTCAAGGTACATAAGTCCATGGAGTGATTCCCCGATTCCTCCCCATTAAGTTAACCAGCTAGTTAATGAGTTTTCGAACCAATAGATATGTTGGACTTGAATAGTAGAATTCGAATATGCAATCTATCGATATGACTATGGAACCATGTGTATGGGTAGGTTATACACATTTTCTTAAATTTAATAGGTTATATAGAAATAATATNATATATGCTTATTTTTTACGTTCAAATTACACGTTAGGTGGTAAGAAATGTCTTTAGAATCTCGCTATGAGTTTATTAGAACTCTTGTGCTATCTGGACCTCCTGAAAATTTTTTAAGGCTTTGCATAGGCACATTACATATTCTTTGAAAGTTTTATGTGTATTGAAGCTAGTTCAAGTGTAAAGCTTGAGATGTTAATAACAAAAGAGAAGATAAAGTGAATACTAGACCTTTTAAGATAATACGTAAATCATGTACTTTGGGTCTATAAATGATTTCAAAGGCCTTCAAACAATTTTAATATAATCAAGATATGACATAAGTAGTAAGGTTGTTAACAAGTAATAAGGTAAGTACATATAGAGTTTAATGAAACAATTAACACAAGAATAAAGGTTCGAGCGTAGAATGATATATTGTAATTGTAAAGCAAGTTAAGCTGAGTAAGATAACTAGAACTAAAAGATATAAGCATAAGATGGTAAGATTTATGAAATTGAACTAGTTAAGTAAAATAAATGGCCAGCAAGATAGATCATGTGTTCTTGAGCCGTCTAGTAAGAAAGTTATGAATAAAGCTATCTAAGTACGTTGAGTGGTAAGATGATTTAATAAAAGATTAAGTGACGACTTTCTACAAATCAGTTGGAATTGAACGTCTATGGAATGGTAACTTAAGTTAAAGAGAAGTTCTCCACTATGCTTTTAAATGATTATGCTAAGGTACTTATTCAAAGTGTTGAATGATCTTCCAAGTCTTAAAAGGTTAATCCTAAAAACTTCTAAGCTGCTTATAGTTTCGTTAAGCTTTCTTAAGCTCCTCGTTAGTTGCCAAGGTTGTATAACTTATTTTAATGTTGTCAAAATTATGGCTATAGGTCTTTAATGTCTTTAAGATAGTCCTTAGAGAATTTCTTGCAAATGTCTAAGCTAAAGAAAACCAAATCTCATATCCTTAACACTTGAACTCTTTGGTAGTCTTCACATTGTAATACATTCTTTCTATAGTTCTTAACTTGTGGGAGTTGTTTTCTGAGAAAAGGATATAAATGTTAAATTGTGAATAACACAAAAGCTCTATGAACGAGGGAAGATTGTAGTGACCTTCAGGTACTAACTAGGTTCTTCTTATAGATATGTCATGAACATAGGTAGACAACATGTACAAGGGTTCTTAGATCCAGGAGTTATGAACGCTCACTATCATATTAATTTTTCATATGTGCTAGAAAGGTAGGATTATCAGCATGATTTCTTAAGGCAAAGTTGTCCTATTTAGGTTGGTCTAGCTGTAGCTTAGGAATTTATCCATTAATGAATCAGTTCCCTTCTTATAGGGGTTTCCTAGTATTTAATTTATAACTCAAATGACTACAATAATAGGCTTCTTCAAAATCTTTTAATTAACTCTAATTTATACAACAATCCTATATCTTTCAATTCAATCACTTATTCAAACTTACCCTTAAATATCCATTCTACTTCTATCGATCTTTATAACCTTATAGTATTTTCCAAATTACCTATCTCTTCAATAACCATAGAAACCTTTTCATCTTACCCTAACATCCTTTAGCATTCAATCGCACTAGGTCAATTTCACATTCTTATCCTACACCATATTCTATACATTCTTAACCTTTGTTATATTATTAACCATTTCATCAACTTTGTTACGTACTTTACTATGTCTAATCCACCAAGAACATACTTCTTAAACCATAAAATTCGTCGTGCTAAACAACTCCTAACAGCTTTAGAACAATCATGGAAAAAGAGTACATGACTTAATTTGTTACTTATAGAGGTCTAACATTCAATTCTTACCTCCTATCTTAATCTCTATATCATGAACTTAGTTCTACATATTTATATTAATTATAAGCAAATTTCTTAAATCACATAATTAACCTTAACCATTCCTCCTTTAATCAATATTATGTCAACTACTTAGATTACAACTAACCGGTTGCCTTCATAGACTTTTTACTTATCGCACATGGAAATAG